>CM035164.1:38312223-38428069 GCA_020205615.1 Panax quinquefolius
GGAATCTTGTGACTAGAACTGGTATAATAGCCTAGTCCGGCTGCCTCGATTTGACAAGACACTTGAATTGGGTGCTTAATACCCTGATGATCTTTACCTATCCCCCGTCCAGGCTGATGACCCAATGACATCATTTCTTGAGTAGCCGACATTACTTCAGGAAAAATATTGGATGTGAAAGGTGGCGACCCAATAGGGTGTTAGTGAGTGTTGCTCACCTCCAGGGCATAAAAACTGACCGGCTCAACATCTGACTTGATGTTGATGAATAGTATGTCACCATGTTGAGGATATTCCGGTTCAGCATTAACCGTGACCACACTATTATTGATAATGTATTTAAGTTGTTGATGAAGAGTGGAGGGGACGCCCCCAGCCATATGAATCCACGGTCTTCCCAATAGCAGGTTGTATCTTAACTCTATCTTAAGCACGTGAAAAGATACGCAAGAATGTATGGGGACAAATCTCAATTGGCAACTCAATCTCTCCGACTGAATTCTGGCGGGATCCGTCAAAAGCTTTAATAATCGTATGGCTGCTTTGGATCCGTTTGAGATTAACGTTCATCTTCACCAACGTAGCATAAGGACATATATTAAGAGATGAACCTCCATCTATCAAGACTCCAGCTAGTATATATCCGGAGGACAAAACCGCAATGTGCAATGGCTTGCAATGATCGGTCCCTACGGGCGGTATGTCATCATCAGTGAAGGATATCACATTGTTGTTAAAAATGTGATCAACCAGATGTTGAAATTTTTCCACATCCACTAATTTCGGTAAGTAGGCTTCTTCCAAAACCTGCAGTAAGATCTTCTTGTGATCCTCGAAAGTTAAAACCAAGTTCAATATTGAAATTTGATGTGGAGCTTCCTTTAAGCTTAAAACCACATTGGCTTCATTATGACCCACAGTGCGGAGAAATTTTTCAATTTTCTCCATGAGAACCTTCGCCTTTGATTTGATGGCGGGCTTCATCACCCGTTGGGGAAGATACAGTGGATTCTACTTCGACACTACATCAGTTATATGAGAGGTGGATCCTTCAGCATCTCCATAATTCCATGGGACATTTTGTAAGCTGATAACAGGATATTGTGGTCGGAATGGCAAGTTGATTGGCTCTGGAGCAGCCACTTTCAAAGGATTGTCAACTCCTTTGAGTTGAATTGCTTGTACTGTGAAAGGTTTGACAGTCCCATCTGCCTCAGCGGATATAACTGCTACCAGTCCCTTCCATTTAGTAGGACATGAATTCTAACTCTCAAACAACAAAATATCATCATCTGCTAGTTGCAAGACACCACTGTCAATTAGATTCTAAATGAGGTGGCGGAGTGCCCAGCATTCTTCTGTGTTGTGACCGCGAGAATGGGAGTTCTATTGACATACTCCATCAGAATTGAACCGTCCTGAACGGGGATTAACTGGAGGCAGAAAGGAAGTGATCCTTCCTTCATTGATCAGCATCTGAAGTATTTCATCCTTAGGTTGGCCCAGGTATGTAAATTCCCTTCTATTGGCAAAATCCCTACGGGCTTTGGCACTTGCTCTCTTTATCACATTATCTTTTAGTGTTTCCTTCTCTGAAGGTGACGAGAGCGTATTCATAACAAAAGGGAGGAGACTAGCATGCTCCTGGCTGACTAATTGGCGTGTAACTTGATGCTGATAGGTCACCAGTTCTGCCAATTGCTCAATCTGCTTACACAAAGCTTTCATCTTATATTCCATCGCAAACTGGAACTTGGCATAATCCCATTTGTCAACACCGTCTTTGATGGTCTGGGATGATTCACCATTAAAATTGGAACTCTGTCCATTGCTCTAATTAATCATGTTGACCTCTTCCCTTTTGTGTTGAGGAAAAGGGTTGCCTTGCACGTGAGGTTGATCTGGTTTAGTGACCACGATCTCACCGTTGTCTATCAAGTCTTGGATCTTGTGTTTCAAGGCCCAACAATATTGAGTATCATTTCCAGGTGCCCCGGCATGATAATCACATTTCCGAGCAGCATTGAAACCCCTCCCATTAAGGTTGGCTGGTGGAAGAAGATGCGTGATTTTCTTCTAAGTCGTCAAAAGAGTGAGAATGTTCTTGAGTGAGTCCCCTAAGAGTGTGAGCACTGAAGGGCGTTTGACTTCTCCACCTTTTGGCAATTGAGGGTTTGAAGACTGAGCTTGAAAGGGAGTGTAATTTCTCCTTTGGATAGGCTGGTTCTGATTGCCTTTTTGACCTTGTAGTATCAATAAAACATCCTCCTCTTTCTTTTTATGGACCCTCCGGGGGTTGTTTTGATAATTTTTGGACTAGATGTGCTCAGCAACAGCTTTAAGGATAGCTAGGTCTTGAATCTTTCCTGACTTCAATCCCATCTCAGCCATCTCCCCGTGTTTAATCATTTCAAAAAATGGTTTACTAATGCCAGCTAAGACTCTTTCATAGAAAGGAGCTTCTTGTATGTTTATGAAGGTCGTGACCATTTCTGATTCTGTCATGGAAGGAATAACTTGAGCAGCCATGCGCTTCCACCTTTGAGCATACTCTCTGAAAGACTCATTAGATTGTTTCTTGACCTTGGTAATCTGGTATGCCGGCCAGAGCCATCCGAGACTTGTCAGATGTGTTAGGAGAAAGGAGTGAGATAACTCTTTCCAACTATGGATCTTTGAGTTGTCTAATCTAGTATACCACTTAACGGGCTTCTCGGTCAGGACTCTTTTGGAGCAATTGCATCCACGAGCTTCTCGTCCCTCAAAGATAAGATCCAAGTTCTCTAATAAACACCTTCAAATATGTGTAAGGATCTCCTAACCCGTCGTACTTTTCGAAGTCAGGGGTTTTGAATTTTTCTGGATAATGAACCCCAAGGAATATACAAAGCTCAAAATATGACACACTTTCGTGTGCTCCAATTCCTTTGATAGAACGAAGGGTTTCTTCCATTTGAAGAACCTTCTTCCTGATGTCACCGGTGTCTGGATCTTCTTTGAGATGGGTGGTATCATGAATTTTGTTGGCCGTATCCAACTGAAGTTCAGGTACTGTAATAGCTTTATCAAGACCTTGAGTTCCTCCTTGTGTAGAGGATTCAGCATGTACGTGTATCCTTGTACCCTGAGTAGACTGGTGTAGTTTTTTAGGCAGAACAACCAAATCTGTGATTTGTTTACTTAATCCATTAAATTCTTTTCGAGAAACTGGATTAAGGTTAGCCTGGTCAGATGAAGACATAATTTATTGTAGGCTCGCGGCCTTTTCGGCCTTTGACCGGGTAGTAGGTCCGATTGATTCCCTGCGAAAGACTTGCATATTTTAGTCTTTAGGGAATATGTTAAATGTTTACATGCTATATGATGTATCCGTTTTAGGAATATTGTCCTGCAAAATAGCTGTTAGATATTTTGTAATACATGATAGCATGCCAATATGTGTGTGTACATATTTCCTCATATTTCTCATTACATGGAGATGAATATGAAATGAAATTACAAATAATTGAATTTATGAGTAATTTTGAAATGAGAAAGCATAAAGAGACTTTTCTCCGCGTTTGGTTTATCAGATGTTGACCTATCTTAGGTTACTCTCGCGGCTTTTTGGCATGAAGGTTTCCAAATCATCACAATTTACTCGACGGGAAGTTAATTCGGTCTTTTAACTGGAGCGAATTTGGGTGGTGCCTTTCTTGAGCCTCGTTAGAATTAGTCTTCCTACGAGTCCAGTAATCAAACACTGATAGGATAGCCTCCTGGTGGAGGAACCACACAACATACATTCACATACAACGTGTCTCATCATTTATGAAAATGATGACATGTGTGAAGCACTAATATCATAGATAGATATATTGCAGTGCTGTAATAAAATGCATTCGTACACATTCATCAAATGTAAATGCAACATTCACACACAAGCATATAACAATTTTGAAAAGATTGTAATAGCGGCTTAAGTCCTCTTACTGGTGTCCCTAGCAGAGTCGCGACCTATCGATGTCGGGATTTTTATTTGTCCCTTTTCGTTACTTGTTCTTTGGTGTTCTCATGTTAGGTGAGATTTGTTTGAAAAAACAAGTGAAAAAGGTCCGACATGTATCATGTCGACGATGGACTGTTAAGAGTCGCTAATTGATTTTTTATATGGTTGTACCAACACAACCGAGAAAAGGTTTATACATTGACCCAGTGATGTGACACTGCTAAACGGGTCGGTGAAACCGAGATTCATTAGGGTACGGGGATTTGATTATGCGGAGGGAAGGTGTTAGGCACCCCCCGACATTCGTGTTACCACGGTGACTGTCACTTTTCAAGAAACTGTTATATGAATGTGTTTGTGGGGGGGGGTCAATGTGCTTTCTATATGGAAGTAGTGCGAGGCCTCGTTCGCACCTATATACACAGGGTTTGAATTTGCGTAAAAATTCAGTTTTAAACAAGATATGGCGGTGTTGTTTTGTAAAAAAAGGTTTTTCAAACCCTTGTGCTCAATAGTAATTGAGACCTTTTACACTTCTATTTTTTATGAAGTGTTCGGCTTGATTGCTTTTATTTTTCGAGATGCGAAGCATCTTAGAGAAAATAATGTACAACGCAGTGTCAAACTCCTCCACTACAAAAATAAAGGTCATTGCCGACGGATAGTGTCGTCGCCAATGACTCTCTTGCCGTCGGCAATGAGGTCGTCGCCCCTCCCGTCGCCCCCGAGGTCGTCGCCCCTGACTCCCGTCGCCCGCCATCGGAAAGTTGGTCATTGCCGACGGGGTCATTACCGACGGCACGCCGTCATGAATGAGTCATTGTTGATGGCCATAACAACGGATATTGTGTCGCCACTATGTTATATGAATGTGTGTGTGTGTGTGGGTCAATGTCTTATTATTTGGAAGTAGTACGAGGCCTCGTTCGCACCTATATACACAGGGTTTGAATTTTGTGTAAAAAATCAGTTTTAAACAAAATATGGCAGTGATGTTTTAGAGAAGAGGTTTTTTAAACCTTTGTGCTCAATAGTAATTGAGACCTTTTATACTTCCATTTTTATTAAGTGTTTGACTTGATTGCTTTTAATTTTCGAGATGCGAAGCATCTTCGAGAAAATAATGTACAAAATGGTGCCGAACTCCTCATGGACATGAAAACCATCTGAGGAAATCCAAACACCGTGAATAAATTTACAAGCTGCTTATAGCTGAAAAATGTCCATCATGGGAACCGAATCTAGATCCAGTAGACTGAATCTGTGATCACATGATTCCTACGCTAACATGATGCCGCAATTGATATAAAGCAGTAAGCATGTATATATATAAAAGCTGTAAATATATATATATATACAGACATGATCAGCCACCATGAAACACCTCCATGGGGGATCAAAAATGTAAATAAAGTTGTAAAAGCAATCAACCGCCACGGAGTAGACTCCATGCGGGACAAAAAGTAAAGAAAGCTGTAAAAATGATCAACTGCCACGAAGTAAACTCCGGGCGAGATTAAATGTAAATATATATCTATAAAAGCGGTAAACGCACTGGATGTAAAATCCTGGCTCATCGAACAAAGTATGACAACAGTTAATATATATAAGTATATATATATTAAAGCAGTAAACGCTCCGGATGTAAAATCCAGGCTCATCGAACAAAGTTCGACACACAGCTATATATATATATATATATATATATATATATATATATATATATATATATATATAAGCAAATAAACGCTCCATACCAAAGTCTAGGCTCATCGAACAGAGTTCGACACATAGTTCATATATATATGTATATATATACAAAACTAAATAAACGCTCCAGACCGAAGTCTAGGCTCAATCGACGCACAACTCAATAATGTTAGTCCATATATATATATATAAGTATATATTTATACAAACTGAAATGAAACCACGGACCGAAGTTGGGGCAAACACACGCGACACGACTCTAAACCTGAAGAATGGTGTGTGCAAAGATGAAGAGAAAGGCTTTAAAGTGTGTAAGAAGGCTTACAATGGGCTGCCAAAGAAGACTTCTATAACTTGAAAGGGATGAACACTCGGCTCCCGCCGGTACAAATATAAGATATATGTAAGCTCATAAGTGTTTAAAATGAGAAAGCACTCAGTTTATGGTGTGTATAGAGCAAATTTGACAGGGCTTCCTCACCTTTTTCTCTTACAAAATGGCCACCCCAAGCCCTCTATTTATATAGGGGGTCAATTGTACAATGATGACGCCAGTGTTGCCCCGAAGCCCATGGTCGTATCGTCAAGCACATGCGCACCTTTGTGATGTCCGCTCGAACTTTCATAATTGCAATCTGGGCATCCGACTAAGGTATGTAAGACTTATTTCGGACCACTGTTGTCAAGAGTTAGACAATGACATGGGATTAGAGGTTGAACGAAGTCAGGAAGATGGGACCATGCCCTCCAGTCTTCAAGTTTCAAATTCTATCAGTTGCCCTGTGTAATAGTCACTCAGGATTGCACCACCTTGGTTCTAGTGGGACATTGTTGTGTAGAAATGTATGTATGAAATGTTGAGACGGTGTGATGTGGTGTCAAGGTAGCAAGATGACGACTTTGCCCCTTATCAAGGTTATCTTCGGTTTGGGCTGATAAAGCAAACGTTGCTTAGGGTTATCTTTGAGATTAGATTGCTGCAAGTGTTGAAGGTCCTCAGTGTCATCTCTGAGGTGTGCCTGTCTTCCCGGTGTTATCTTCAGGTCTTGTACTGAGTGCCTCGGTGTGAGTGCCAAGGTTGAAGCTTATTGCACGCATTTGAAACAATCATTTTCGGGGTTATCTCCGGAACTGCACTCCTTGGGGTTATCTCCAAGGTTGAAACTACTACTCCTAGTGTTAGGTCTGAGACTGAATATCTCGAGGTTATCTACGAGATGGATCGGCCTTCTCCGGTGGAATTTCTGGTATAGGAACTGCATGCCTCGGGGTTATCTCTGAGGTTGGAATTGATACTCCCTATGTGTGTTCCGGGGTTGAGACTGAACTTCCGGTAGTATCCGTACAGGATATGAGATTTCTTCTAGGGTTATCTCTGAAAGACGAATCTGCACTCCTACAATGTCAGTAATAGGTGTGCAGAAAATTTTGAGTGTCTACACTTTGTTTTAAAGAAGATCATTTACAACCAAGATCAATCCAAGGTAAAATTCACCCCTAATTGGGAAGGCTTGTTTGTTGTTTAGGAGGTATTGACAAGAGGCGCTCTCAGATTGCAGGAAATGGACGACGATGAATCCATAACTCATCAACTCGGGCATCGTGAAACGGTACTATGTCTGAAGTTACCATCAAGCAAACATCCTTGTATTGGATCATCAGATCACCAGTCGTTCAAGTTCTTTAATCCTTCACCACATACAACTCTTTTTCACACTTTTCCCCTCAAGGAAACATACTCTTCAAGCCAGCAGCATGACTTCACTCTGGTCAGATGAAGACATAATTGATTGTAGGCTCGCGGCCTTTCTGGACTTTGACCGGGTCGTAGGTCCGATTGATTCCCTGTAAAAGACTTGCATAGTTTAGTCTTTAGGGAATATGTGAAATGTTTACATGCTATATGATGTATCCGTTTTAGGAATATTGTCCTGCAAAACGGTTGTTAGATGTTTTGTAATACAGGATAGCATGCCAATATGTGTGTGCACATATTTCCTCATATTTCTCATTACATGGAGATGAATATGGAATGAAATTACAAATAATTGAATTTACGAGTAATTTTGAAATGAGAAAGCATAAAGAGACTTTCCTCCGCGTTTGGTTTATCAGAGGTTGACCTATCTTAGGTTACTCTCGCGGTTTTTTGGCATTAAGGTTCCCAAATCATCACAATTTACTCGACGGGAAGTTAATCCGGTCTTTCAACTAGAGCGAATTTGGGTGGTGCCTTTCTTGAGCCTCGTTGGAATTAGTCTTCCTAAAAGTCCAGTAATCAAACACCGACAGGATAACCTCCTGGTGGAGGAACCACACAACATACATTAACATACAACGTGTCTCACCGTTTATGAAAATGATGACATGTGCGAAGCACTAATATCATAGATAGATATATTGCAGTGCAGTAAAAAAATGCATTCGTACACATTCATCAAATGTAAATGCAACATTCACACACAAGCATATAACAATTTTGAAAAGATTGTAATAGCTTCTTAAGTCCTCTTACTGGTGTCCCCAGCAGAATCGCCACCTATCGACGTCAGGATTTTAATTTGTCCCTTTTCGTTACTTGTTCATTTGTGTTCTCATGTTAGGTGAGATTTGTTTGAAAAAACAAGTGAAAAAGGTCCGACATGTATCATGTCGACGATGGACTGTTAAGAGTCACCAATTGATTTTTTATATGGTTGTACCAACACAACTGAGAAAAGGTTTGCACATTGACCCAGTGATGTGACACTGCTAAACGGGTCAGTGAAACCGAGATTCATTAGGGTACGGGGATTTGATTATGCAGAGGGAAGGTGTTAGGCAACCCCCGACATCCGTGTTACCACGGTGACCGCCACTTTTTAAGAAACTGTTATATGAATATGTGTATGTGTGTGGATCAATGTGCTATTATTTGAAAGTAGTGCGAGGCCTCGTTCGCACCTATATACACATGGTTTGAATATTGTGTTAAAATTCAATTTTAAACAAAATATGGCAGTGATGTTTTAGAAAAGAGGTTTTTCAAACCCATGTGCTAAATAGTAATTGAGACCTTTTATACTTCCATTTTTATTAAGTGTTCGACTTGATTGCTTTTAATTTTTGTGATGCGAAGCATCTTCGAGAAAATAATGTACAAAATGGTGCCGAACTCCTCATGGACATGAAAACCATCTGAGGAAATCCAAACACCGTGAATAAATTTACAAGTTGCTTACAGCTGAAAAATGTCCATCATAGGAATCGAATCTAGATCCAGTAGACTGAATCTGTGATCACATGATTCCTAGGCTCACATGATGTCGTAATTAATATAAATCAGTAAACATGTATATATATAAAAGCTGTAAATATATATATATACAGACATGATCAGCCATTACGAAGCACCTCCATGGGGTATCAAAAATGTAAATAAAGCTGTAAAAGCTATCAACCGCCACGGAGTAGACTTCAGGCGGGACGAAAAGTAAAGCAAGCTATAAAAACGATCAACTGCCACGAAGTAAACTCCAAGCGGGATTAAATGTGTGTGTGTGTGTGTGTATATATATATATATATATATATATATATATATATATATATATATATATATATATATATATAAAGTAAATGCATATAGGATGTAAAATCCAAAGCTCATCGAACAAAGTATGACAACAGCTTAATATATATAAGTATATATATATATATATATTAAGCGATAAAAGCGCTCGGATGTAAAATTCGGTGCTCATCGAACAAAGTTCGACACACAGTTCATATACATATATATATAGAAGTAAATAACTGCTCCAGACCGAAGTCTAGGCTCATCAAACAGAGTTCGATACACAGTTCATATATATATATATATATATATATATACGAAAGAAAATAAACGCTCCAGGCCGAAGTCTAGGCTCAATCAAGGCACAACTCGATAATGTTAGTCCATATATCAAAAAATATATATAAGTATATATTTATACAAACTGAAATGAAACCACGGACCGGAGTCTGGGCAAACACACGCAACACGACTCTCAACATGAAGAATGGTGTGTGCAAAGATGAAGAGAAAGGCTTTAAAGTGTGTAAGAAGGCTTATAGTGGGCTGCTAAAGAAGACTTCTATAACTTGAAAGGGATGAACACTCGGCTCCCGCCGGTACAAATATAAGCTATATGTGAGATCACAAGTGTTTAAAATGAGAAAGCACTCAGTTTAGGTTGTGTATAGAGCAAATTTGACATGGCTTCCTTGCCTTTTTCTCTTACAAAATGGCCACCCCAAGCCCTCAATTTATAGAGGGGGGAGCCGCAGGTGTACCCGCGGCTGCCCGAGGTGCCCCGGGCTTCGTGGGTCATGCCGTCTTGAAGTACGTGCACGCATGCACTGTGATGTCCACTCGAACTTTCATAATTGCAATCCGGGCATGGTATTAGAAGTTGTACGAAGTCAGGAAGATGGGACCATGCCCTCTAGTCTTTAAGCTTCAAATTCTATCCGTTGCATTACGTAATAGTCATTCGGGATTGGACCACCTTGGTTCTTATGGGACATTGTTGTGTAGAAATGTATGTATGAATGTTGAGACAGTGCGATGTGGCCTCAAGGTGGCAAGATGATGACTTTGCCCTTTATCGGGGTTATCTCCGGATTAGGCTAATAAAGCAGACGTTGCTAAGGGTTATCTCTTAGATTGGACTGCTGCAAGTGTTAAAGGTCCTCAGTGTCATCTCTGAGGTGTGCCTGTCTTCCCGGTGTTATCTCCGGGTCTTGTACTGAGTGCCTCGGTGTGAGTGTTAAGGTTGAAGCTGATTGCACGCATTTGAAACACACATTTCTGGGGTTATCTCCGGAACAGCACTCCTTAGGGTTATCTCTAAGGTTGGAACTACTACTCCCAGTGTTGGGACTGAGACTGAATATCTCGGGGTTATCTCCGAGATGGATCAGCCATCTCTGGTGGAATTTTTGGTATAGGAACTGCATGCCTTAGGGTTATCTCCGAGGTTGGAATTGATACTCCCGGTGTATGTTCCAGGGTTGAGACTGAACTTCCGGTAGTATCCAAAAAGGATATGAGCTGTCTTCCAGGGTTATCTCTGAAAGACGAATCTGCACTCCTGCAATGTCAATAACAGGTGTGCAAAAAAATTTGAGTGTCTACACTTGGTTTTAAAGAAAATCATTGACAACCAAGATCAGTCCAATGGAAAATTTACCCCTAATTGGGAAGGCCTGTTTATTGTCAAGGAGGTATTGACAGGAGGCGCTCTCAAATTGCAGGAAATGGACGGCGATGAATTTCCACAACTCATCAACTCGGGCACCGTGAAATGGTACTATGTCTGAAGTTACCATCAAGTAAACATCCTGGTATTGGATCATCAGATCACCAGTCATTCTAGTTCTTTAACCCTTCACCACATACAACTCTTTTTCACACTTTGCCCCTCAGGGAAACATACTCTTCAAACCAGTAGCCTTGCTTCACTTCGTTCATATAACTTTGGTTATCCCACTAAGGATTGAACCTTTCACGCTTGCAGTTTGTCCTAAACATGGGATCAAACTTTTTCACACCTGCAGTTTATCCTGTACTTCGGATCAAACTTTTCTTTTCGATCCTCGCAGTCTGACCGGCACATGGGATCAAGTTTTTCGGCTACAAATTGTCCTGAGGGGTGAACTACGTCGACCTGATCTCCTTGATACACGGGAGTACGTAGGCAACCATTTTACATGGCCTGGTTGCAATAAAACAAAAACAACAAAAACATTTCTACTCCCTTCTCATTACAAAAACAAAAAAAACAAAAACATTTCTACACCCTTCTCATTACAAAAACAAAAAGAACAAAAACATTCCTACACCCTTTCTGCAACAAACAACATTGAACCTCTTACACCAGGTTCGAACTACGCAGACCCGATCTCCTCTTCAATAGGAGTACGTAGGTAGCCATTTATGGTTCGGTCTCACCCCCTACCAAAACACCAACACTTGTCAACGGTACTGGGATCACCCTTCAATCCACTACATTTCATTGGCTTCAGACCAAAGGGATGGAATTACCTGAACTCCTCCTAAATAGGAGATTCGACGACCATCTAAGTTGTGGTTGTGCCTCAAAGAGCAATACCAATCCATAAGGGATGGAATTAACTAGGCTCCACCTAAATAGGAGTACTGGAGACCATCTGTGGTGCGGTCAATCTCAGAGAGGGAAAGCGCCACTCCTCTCCACATTTCCATACAGAAACCAGTCCCAAGACACCAAAGATGGTAGGGATACACACAGATCGATGATCCATTCTAAAATGTCCAGAGACAACTCAATGTCCATCCATCAAGGAGGAATTCAAAATACATCAAGATCACAAGCCCTGAAGAAGCAGGCAAAATATCAACCAAGTATCAAGGCATATTTAAAAGGGAAGTGATCAAAAAATATATTTCCCTACTATATATATAATGTTGTTTGATATACACAATGTAAATTGTACATGAAAAAATGGCTAAGCTAGTCTGTGTAGGAAAATACAAGCCCATCTACAAATAGGTGTATATGCGAGCCATCAAGCCCAACATGGCATCCCTCTCAACAGAAGGAGGTAAAGTTGTGTTCTCCTGTACAAGGGTATCCATGCGAGCCAACATTTCTACAGCCATCTGCATGGTGACTCTATGCTCATCAATGTACATGCTCATCTCTGCAATCATGTCAATTGTAAGGGACCTCATTGTAGTACTATCTGTAACGGCTATGTCCCGGGAAGATATAGCGCAATCCTTCTCAACTGTTACGGCATCTCTGGCTGATCTGGCCTCATCTCGCTCAATAACAGCGGCATCTCTATGAGATAATGTCTCATCTCTCTCTAACAAAGATGCGTCTCTCCCATCAAGGGCTGTCAACATCAAGGTTCTAGCTTGATCTCTCTCGAAGGTCATCAGATGAACACTCTACTCAAAGTACTGTGCTGAATGCTGGATCACAACAGTGCTAGTATTCGGAGAATCTAAAGGAGATGCTGGCAACCCAGTAAATGGCTCCTCCTCAATATGGGAATCAATGTCATCCATGGGCTCTCCATCATCTGAATCACTACTCGGCACTGTGGATACTATCGCAGCCGATGAAGTCTCTATCTCCATCCACGCAGAATACTCTGGAGAATAGCCTAGATGGCTAACAGAAAAAGCAGCTATCTCATGCTGATCCCAATAAGCATACACTCGAGATCGGTCCTCTGTTGGCAGATGGCGAGAAGCTAAACGCTGACCTAGCACCCCCTCAAAAGGATGGAAGTCTTGAAACTGGTCAAACTACGACATCACGACCAATAGGTGATAGGTAGTCATACCCCTTAAACCAGCCAGAGGGAGATAGTCCATGCCCGGAGCATGAGTAATAAAGCTATAGGGTGAGCTAAGCCCTATGCACGATAGAATGACAAATGGATCACTGATCTCCGCCAAGAATACCAACCAAGACATAGCGTCTATACACTTTGATGACCAAAAGGAGTAAGACATAGCTATATCATAGGTGAAGCAATACCCGTGTCGGCGGAAAGTGCCAATCGGTCTCAAGTGTGACATAAACCACACGTACAACATGACTGAACTGCTTGTAAATACCCCTGCAGGGTAAGTGCTGCAAAACGTGGCTGACCTCAGCGTCTCCGCCACAATCATCGGAATGATGGTACGACCCTCCCTAAGAGCTCTTACTGCCATGATAACCCTGATATCCATCTCATCCATATATCGTGGCATGTACACATACGCCACTATGCACATCAAGAATGCATCCACTCTGGCCAAATGCCACTGGTCCTCTGGTATGGTGTAATCCCCAGAATACCAAGCATATCTGTCCTCAGAGCCAAATCTGTCAGTCAGAAAATGCTGGGATATCACGTGGCCGGATGTGATCTCATCCTACACAACCCTACGCCTCAGACCGGTGAGGGTCATGAACTATCAACTCATGTCCCCAATAGCCATGTGCACACAAGGTCTATCAAGTGGCAGCATCGTTAAACGTGTATACTCCTTCAGGTCACCCTGTCTGATGGTGACATATTATCATACCAAGATCTAAGACGCGAGGCCACCAATAATGGTGGGGTATAATCTATGCGGCTGACATCTGTGTGGGTCATATCATATAACCATCCAGGGGTCAATGCTAAATATCTCTGGACATACATACACATGAATAACATAATACATGCATTACAGATAATAGAAGGCAATATGATATAGGGAATGAAAAATTGTACATACATTCCTAAGTATATCATTATCTACATACACCATCTCTGTATAGCTAAAAATACAGGGAAATGGGGCACAGACGCCCTACTACTAACAGAGGCCTATCAAAAGATATAGCGAGAATGGGGCACAACCATCCAATATCTAACAGAAGCCTATCAAAAAAGAAAACAAGAATACACATCAGAAGAAGACAATGGTGTCAATATCTACATCATCAATCTTATCCACCCGATGTAACTCCTCCTGAGTAACTAGATCTCTATCAACAGAGATATCAGGGCTATACAAAAGAGGATCTGCGCCGGCAAAGCCAAATGGGCCATCTAAGGGGCCAGCGCCTGAGCTGGAAGGATTAAACGAATCTTCCTCTGTCGGATCTCTGCCCAAATGTCGGATAAAGAAATGTGCTTGGTCCAGTCGCTGGGATAAACTGTCAATCTATGTCAGATGAGTTGGATCTCGGACACAGGCTCGCCAATCCGTTATCATCACAGATCCCAGAACCATATCCCCCATAAACTAGGTGGCGCAGGTCTGGGCTCCAATAGTACATAGGGACCACCAATGCTGGAATATTTCCTGAGTGCTGGGACCCTCTGACAGTGCAAAACCGTCAACACCCAACAATGGGATATCAAGGACGGGTGACTGCGACACATGCCAATAACGCTTGGCAGGAGGCAAGATCGGCATACAGATCTCTCATATGAAGCTCTTAATAGCACGCTCTCCTAAATAGAGCTCCCATCCTCCATCAGTGAAGAGAGGAACCCTACGGGTGGATATCACGTGCTCGACGCCAATCGGGTACCCATCCTCAAATACAATGGCCAAGTGCTCCCCAGAATAGGGAATCCATGTGATGACGTCAGCTGTCAACAACTCCAGCTGTAGGCGGCAATGAGTAAAACCCTCAGCTACAAGGACCTCTACCAGTATGGAATGATGCCATCGCCATCCTCATGGATGGGTAGAATCCTATCCAAGCCTCAGTAAAGCCTTGTGAACGCATACGTATGCCCCTGAGGAAATAGGCAAAGGTGTACAAACCCCAATCATACTCTCCTATACAGTCCACATGTCACGTGGCGCAGATCAAAGAGAACGACACCGTAGAAGAGTTATCTACTATAAAACAACCCCTAATAATCATCAGGAACAATCGCCGAAGAATGTGATCCCTGACTCTAACATCAGCTGGTATGGGTTCACTCAAGAGCCCACTCATAGCATCCACGCTAAAAGGACCCGCACAGACGGTCCTGCCCTTGAGCTCCTCCGCCAAAACTCCTAGCAAAGATCTGACAGTAGTCGGGGTAATATTCATCGTACAAGGCACTGGTGGCCCTCCAAACTCCATACCTGTGATAAACCACCAATCCATTGGCATCGTCATCACCTCACAGTCCAGTAAATGGAGTGACTGAGTCTGGTGAGACCAACGCTCAGACAATGCCCTGAGGTAACCCCAGGGACAGTGACGGGGAAGGATGGAAAAGAACTCCCCAAATCCCCAGTCATGCACAATCGCACTATAGTCAGGATGCAGAGCCTAGTACATGGAGTGAATACTGAACCAGTTCTCTCGAGGCTATGTAAAGACGGGAACCTACATGAAATGCGGATCGACATCAAAATCCTTTACTCCTCATCAATAGGAAAGAAGGAAGATTAAAGATCTAACTTGATACCTCGTTACCGTGCAAGTAAATCGAGGGATGTCGACTCAAATCACCCAGAAGCTCTGGGTTTGCCACCTGAATACTTGGGAGGTCCCTACAGGGAACATGTGCAACAGGAGCGGGGTTCGCAACCGGAACATCCTCATCCTCGTCCTCGACGTCTGACACATCAACGTGGACTGGACGTATCACCGCCTCCACCAACCGACGAGGTTGTCTAACAGAATGGGGTCGTGGAACTTCAGATGCCCTCTTCCGTACACCAGAAGTGGTCCCGCGGGAACTACTCGGGCTGATCCGAATCCATAATATCTAGATAAAAGTCTCCAAATCATCTCAAAAAGGGTGTGGTAATTTCTAACCTGGAGATTTCTTTTTCAAAATGCATTTTATGACTACAAGCATGCATGCATCACTTTAACATATGTCTACAGTATAGTTGAAATTGCATGACTATTCAATACCTACATTTTGAAATTTTTTGCCCTAGTCCCCTTTGTAAATAGGACTATCCACATGCACATAGGCAAGACTAGGTGGCCTTTTAGTAGCACACCTGCCCACAGTCATATACATACTATATGCATTAAAAGTCAAAGTCATTAATCCATAAGGGTAGTTTAATTACCAGGATTACTTTGCATTTTTACCTTTTGCTCATTTGTCCTCAAATAGGATAAGAAATAGCAGAAAAAGGTGCCAATTTGACTGTCTTAAAGGTCAAAAAATTTCACATCATTATGTTCAGCATGGTTTAATACTAACATTTACTATGTTGAATATTTTTTATCAAGTCATTTGAGCATGCATATTCACTACTATGTGTTTAGATGCATTTTATGTGATAAGGCATTTTCTAAAGAATAAAAACTGGAAAAGAAGACATGTATAGATTACCAAGACAGTGTAGAACACTTGTACGATGACAAAATTTGCAGTCCGAACTCAGCAGATCTAAAGAAGAGCTCTCAGATTTCCTTCGCGGCGCAACATGAAATGACTTGAGAAAACAACCTGCAGCATTAATAGCCACTCACGGCTGGTCGCAGGTTCATCTGCAGCTGCTATAGGTGTACTTGCGGCACCCCTACGTGTGTCCCACCCCTTCGTCTTGCTCTAGTTCGAGTTGCAACGGAGTTCTCACAACCTGAAAAAGCCAAATCAGGAATAAAAGTGCTATGCGATTCAGCAGAGTGGCTTACAATCTTGGTTTTCTCAGACTAAACCTTGGGCTTGCACATCACTCATTGGTATTCGCCCGAGTATAAGGTACACTATGATGATGATCTCAGATGTTATAAGTCACACTCGGTAATACCTTACGCAGGTCCAATGCCGCCAATTCAGGGACGTCACCCTATTTCTCAATCAGACCCCGGCGGGGGCATCACGCATTTTCATATGTCCAAATACAGAAAACCCCAGCAGGGGCATCACGCGTTTGCATGTGTCGAAGTACATATCCCCGACGGGGGCATCACGCATTCTCTATTAACACCCCGGCGGGGGCATCATGTGATTTCATATGTCAAAGTATATATCCCAGGCGGGGGTATCACGCATTGTCATCCATTGATGCACATATCAACGAAGGTCAAGCAGCCTTAACATGACAATAATCATTGGCAAGTAAATCCAACAAAGCGTCGAAAGCCATCCGATGATTTCAGCCGTTAATGCAAACATCAGTGAAGATCAAGCATATACCCGGCGGGGATTACAACGCGTATTTATCTATTGATTCACACGTCAGCAAAAGTCAAGCAGCCTTGACAGTCTGCCCAACAGGGGTTTTATCCGGTGACGTACATGTCAGCGAAGGTCAGGCAACCTTGATGACACATACTGTTGGCAGTAAATCCAACAGAACATTGATATGTCCTGGCGATACAAACTAGGAAAGGTCAACATCATCGAGGCAGATCAATGATGGAATATGTTATACACATCCTTAAACAGACTAAGCTTTATCCCCATAGATCTCTTGTACACGAGAGGCACATCTTCGGAATAAAGTCGGTTTCAAGGATTAAGGACTTTGGTGATAACCCCAACGTCAGCATCCTAAAAGATTTGGATCACACATCCAATCTATTCAGCAAAGACATCGTTGCCAATCCTCGGTAGAAGCAACAGGGAGCCAGAAATCATCCCCAACATATGGGAAAACAATCCATAAGCATCATACATTTGCATCATGTTGCTACACATGGCATCATGTTTATCTTGTAGCACTTCAAGTGTCTAGGATTCTTTATCTTATCCATGCCATTGCATTGCATGAATATGATAAAGAGAGGCATCTGTAGACACTCGAAATTTTCTGCACACCTGTTACTGACATTACAGGAGGGCAGATTTGTCATTCAGAGATAACCCTGGAAGACAGCTCATATCCAGTTCAGATACTACCAGAAGTTCAGTCTCAACCCCGGAACACACATCGAGAGTATTAGTTCCAACCTCAGAGATAACCCTGAGGAATGCAGTTCCAATATCGGAAATTCCACCGGAGAAGGACGATTTATCTCAGAGATAACCCCGAGATATTCAGTCTCAATCCCAATACTGGGAGTAGTAGTAACCAACCTTGGAGATAATTCCAAGGAGTGCAGTTGCAGTTCTGGAGATAACCCCGGAAATGCTTTTTTCAAATGCATGCAATCAGCTTCAATCTCGGCACTTAGTACAAGATTCAGAGATAACACCGGGAAGATAGGAACACCTCAGAGATGACACTGAGGACCTTCAACACTTGCAGCAGTCCAATCTCAGAGATATCCTTGAGCAACGTCTACTTTATCAGCCCAAATCGGAGATAACCCCGGTAAGGGGCAAAGTCATCATCTTGCCACCTTGACGCCACATCGTACCATCTCAACATCTCATACATACATTTCTACACAGCAATGTCCAATAAGAACCAAGGAAGTGCAATCCCAACTGACTATTACGCAGGGCAACAAATAGAATTTGAAGCTTGAAGACCGGAGGGCATGGTCCCATCTTCCTGACTTCGTACAACCTATAATCTCATGTTATTGCGTAACACTCGACAACAGCGGTCGAAAATAGGTCTTACATACCTTAATCGGATGCCCGAATTGCAATTCTAAAAGTTTGAGCAGAAATCACAGTGCATGCATACATGTACTTCGAGACAGCAGGACCCACAGAGCCCGGGGCACTCCAAGAAGCCGCATGTACATCTTTGGCTAGCCGCAAGTACCTGCAGCTCCCCCCTCTAAAAATAAAGGGCTTGGGGTGGCCATTTGTATAAGAAAAAAGGCGAGGAAGCCTGTCAAATTTGCTCTGTACACAGCCTAAACTGAGTGCTTTCTCATTTTAAACACTTGTGAGCTCACATATAGCTACTGTTTGTACCAGTAGGAGCCGAGTGTTTATCCACTTAAAGTTATAGAAGTCTTCTTTGGCAGCCCACTATAAGCCTTCTTACACACTTTAAAGTCTTTCTCTTCATCATTGCACACACAATTCTTCACGTTGAGAGTCGTGTTACAGGTGTATGCCCTAGACTTCTATCCAGTGGTTTCATTTCAAATGTATATATATAAATATATATATATATATATATATGGACTAACATTATCGAGTTATGCCTCGATTGAGCCTAGACTTATGTCTCGCAAAGATTTATTTGCTTATATATATATATATATATATATATATATATATATATATATATATAACTGTGTGTCGAACTACATTTTTAATGAGCCTGACTTACGCCTAGAGCGTTTATTTATATATATATATATATATATATATATATATATATATATATATATATATATATATACGAATGGATCGGGTTCGAGAGTCCTGGACTGATCAAAAAACCAAAAATTTTTTAATTTTTTTTTTGCTTTTTTATTTTTAAAACAACTAAAAAAATATTTAATATTTTATGGAACTGAAAATTTTCCATAATATCATGTTTTGGGTGTGATTTAAATATATATACCAAAAAATGGTGGTACAGTTTGCACAGACTGTACATACATGTTTTGTTATACGTACCCAAATCACACTCAAAACACTGTATTATGAAAAAAAATTCAATTCCATAATTATTTATTTATTTTTTTTAGTTGTTTTAAAAAAAAAAGTCCGGACATTAGATCCGTCCGGATGTCCGGACTGGATCTTGTCCCTATATATATATATATGAACTGTGAGTCAAACTTTGATCGATGAGCCTGGATGTTACATTCGGAGCATTTACTGCTTTAATATATAAATATATATATACTTATATATATCAACTGTTGTCAGAGTTTGTTCGATGAGCCTTGATTTTACATCCGGTGCGTTTATCGTTTTTAAATATATATATATATATATATATATATATTTACATTTTCGTCCCTCCTAGAGCTTACTTCGTGGCGGTTGATTGTTTTTACCTGTTTTATTTACATTTATGATCCCAAATGATGGTGCTTCGTGGTGGCTGATCATGTATATATATATATATATATATTGACAGCTTTTATAAATATACCTGCTTACTGCTTTCGTATCAACTGCGGCATCATGTGAGCCTAGGAGTCATGTGATCACAGATTCAGTCTACTAGATCTAGATTTGGTTCCCGTGATGGACATTTTCAGCTGTAAGCATCATGTAAATTTATTCACGGTGTTTGGATTTCCTCAGATGGTTTTCATGCCCATGAGGAATTCGGTACTGCTTTGTACATTATTTTCTCGAAGATGCTTCGCATCTCGAAAATTAAAAGCAATCAAGTCGAACACTTAATAAAAAATGGAAGTGTAAAATGTCTCAATTACTATTGAGCACAAGGGTTTGAAAAACCTTTTTCTTACAAAACATCACTGCCATATCTTGTTTAAAACTGATTTTTTACACAAATTCAAACCCTGTGTATATAGGTACGAACGAGGCCTCGCACTACTTCCATATAAATAGCACATTGACCCACACACGCACATTCATATAATAGTTTCTTGAAAAGTGGCGGTCACCGTGGTAACACGGATGTCGGGGGGTGCCTAACACCTTCCCTCCGCATAATCAAGCCCTCGGACCCTAATGAATCTTGGTTTCACTAACCCGTTTAGCAGTGTCACATCACTGGGTCAATGTGCAAACCTTTTCTTGGTTGTGTTGGTACAACCATATAAAAAGCAAATTGGCAACTCTTAACAGTCCATCGTCGACATAATACATGTTGGACCTTTTTCACTTTTTTTTCAAACAAATCTCACCTAACATTAGAACACCAAAGAACAAGAAACGAAAAGGGACAACTAAAAATCCCGACGTCGACAATCGCATGTGCTCCGTTATTATTCTCAATATTTTCAGATGCCATTTTACTGCCACAAAACAAGGGTTAATTGCCATGCCACATATTATCCCTATAGTATGACTGACCAATTAAATAATAATTAAGCTTAGGTAGGTCATACAAGCGAAGGATTTACCCGTCTCCCCTCTTAGTTCTAGCCTCAAATCTCAGCCAAGGATCATATCCCTAAGCTTTGATACCAACTGTGACTCTCATCCAAGACTTGGATATCACCTCATATTGATACCTATAAACTTGCCACCGTTATTCATGGCATCCCCTACGGAAAGTCTTGCTTCGGTGCATCCCACACAAGGAAGTCACCAACGAAAGTCTTGAGGCTCTTTACTTATGGCTTTGATACCAACTGTGACGCCCCAAAATAGGTATACACAACCCATTCTGAGTCACCAAATCAATGGTACAAAATTCAAATACAAACTTAATTATACAACTGTCGTGTAAAATACAATAAAACATAGCTAAGAGTTTTAACACGAATATTGTCTCGTAGATAATATCTAAACTCAAATGGAGCCCTCATTATAATTATTATCACACTATTTTATAGAATAGTGAGGACTACTATAGCCACCATCTTGGACTATCACTCCATTCCTTGACTAGTCCAAACTATATTCTCATTTCCTGAAGAGAACAATGGAAGAAAAGGGTGAGCTCAACTAGCCCAGTAAAGAATATTATGACTAAGATAATGTAGAATAAATTATCCTTAGTCTTCAATAATATAAAAACTGATAGAATACAATAGATAATAAGTTTAACTACAGCAGAACAAGCAATCTATTAGAAGAGTCAAGTAGAGCATATTCGTTAGTATCACCAATTATCCATGCACTACGGGCCAAGGATATTTGTTAGTATCACCAATGGTTATGATCATGCCAAACAATAATTCATCTTTGCACCCTTGGCCGAAGAGAACCCATGGTCATGATCATACCGAACAACAGTCCATCAATGCACTACGGGCCAATGAGGACTTTTACCACATCATTTGTAACATTTCAGGTCATGATTATACCGATACAAAATTTCTGGTCATAATCATACTAATCAACAGTCCATCTATGCACTACGGGCCAAAGATGACTTACATCACAATATAAGCATGAGGATGATGACAATGATATAAGAATTCAATTAAGTGAGAGCAATGATAAATTTTAAAGATTTATAATTCAATTTATCCAGAGTTCAAGAATGTCCAAATTGTCAACATGATACTGCTTTGTGGAGTAAAATTCAAGACTAATATTCACGTATCAAATATAATTTAGACAGAAAGAATTAATTTTTTGTCATGAATAGTACCCTGTGAATAGTACTTCGTGAATAGTACCCTATGAATATTACTTCGTGAATAGTACCGTATGTATAAATAGTACCATACGTATGAATAATATCGTACGTATGAATAGTGTTGTATATATGAATAGTGTCGTATGTATGAATAGTACCCATGAATAGTACTCCGGCATGAAAAGATCAAAATTTTACAAGAATGTTCAGAAAAATATTTTCGTGAAAAGATACTCGATGAAGCGCAAATTTCAAAGATAGTCTACTAATTTGAAGGATTATAGAAACAATACTTAACAAAATAAGTGTAGAATTCAGAATCTGAAACGAACAAATATTATTTACATACTATAGAGTATGGAAAAAAATATTATCTTTTATGAATATTGAACAAAAATAATATCTCTTACAACTGTTGAACAAAAATAATATTCCTTACGAATATTGAAGGAAGATAATATTCCTTACGATTATTGAACGAAAATAAAATTCCTTACGAATACGAAAAATAATATCGTAAGCGAATATGAAGTAAATAATACCCCTTATCTTAAAAAGAGATCAATTCCGACTGGTATAGCTTAGATATTATTGAAGAAAAACTTGCACTATTTTCTACACTCAAAGTTTCCTTAACTCAAAAGAAATACTCTCAATATTATAGAAGAAGAATTCTTTGATCCTGGTGTGATTTTCATTTCTAAACTAAACATCTTATTTATAAGAGAATGTCAGGATACTATTTAGGAAAATAATCACGGACTGCACAGTAAAAATTCGGCGAATTCACGGGAGTTCGGCAGAATTCAGCAATTATGCAAACCATAAGCATACGTTCTTCCATATCATGCATTCTCCCGCGTGAGTCTTCCCACACTTGCTGCATGCTTGCTTCTTCTTTGGGTTTGACTTTTTAGAATTAGGGCTGTCATTGTCCCTCTTTCTCTTTTTCTTGTCTTTCTGCGGCTTGATTGTTCCTTCCGATGATCCACCACCTTCTGTCTTCATCCTTTCCACCTGCGCCTTGAGCTCGTTCCTTTCTTCAGTCATTTCGCATAATGCTCGCTCAGTCTTCCCTAGCTCTTCCAAGAGAAACACTTTGCTCCGGAGTTCTTGGACTTCTGCAGATTCGTGATATTATTCTCCAACTTTAGTCTTATTCCCTTTCTCCATCTTAACTAGCTCAGACTCTGCCTCCTCATCTCTACTCAGATACATCTCGGGATAATCATCATGATCACTCCCGAGATTAACCAAGGGTTCATCTTCTCCCACCTTCTCAACTGATTCACTTTGCGCTGACACCTCGGCTTCTGGCATTGGTGCAATAGCCACTAGCATCTTCGCACTCGTTTGATCTTCTCCAGACATCCTACAATCAGTTTAAATAACTTGATTAGTACTTCACCAGTACAAACTTCTCATACTATGTGTACACTTATCTCACTATCGATGCACTTCGGCAATCCCTCACATAGAACTCTAAATGAGCTTTCTTTATCGCTTATGGTTATAATCCTAGGGTTTTCCCCCACCCAATTATGGTTTATAACCTACAGCTCTTCTACTAACGGGTGACACCTTGGTCACTTGGTCACTACAGCTTTGATACCAACCTGTGACACCCCCAAATCCGGGTTACCTGACCCCCGAGTTTGGTGTTCACAATCCACAATATAATATCATTTAACTACCCATTCATATATAAATAGGAATACATAAGTCATTAACATATGTTGTTAATACATAAGTCCCAGGTTTGCTAACCTTAAAATTACAAACATACCCCTTAGATAAACAAAAAGGGTTTACAATACAAAATAATAATAATATTGTTCATTATTAACTATTCCAAAGATCTTTTGCCTTTTTCCTTTGTTCTTCTTCGATCCGTTAGCCTCTTCGATCCTAACTCGAAATGTTTTATTTACGAGCAAGGGTGAGCAACAAGTTTGCCCATGAAGTTAAGACATACAATAAATGTATACAAATCAATAAGAATGTATCATCTATTTTGATAGAATGAAACCAAAGTTCTATGAACATTGAAATAAATTGAACAAATTGTTAATCAATAACAAGTCTTCTAGTATTCTAGGCAACGCAATAATCTAATAATGAAAGAGTACAACGCTTTCAAAGTTTCTACGATATTCTATTGAATAATCAAGAATCAATTCTACGCAATAACAAAGTGGAATGTTTTCCAGATTTATCTTTGAAATGATCACACTAGATCTAGAACTTATTTTCTTCGCATCTATCAAAGATTTACTTTGATACATACGCAGGAGTATCGAGATAACCATAAAGATTAAATCATACCCTCTCTCTGCAAGTACTTAAGAGCCTACCAACTCCTTGTACCTATATATTATGCATAATACTTAATTAGTGCATGAATGGTCTAATATATACGACCTAAAATGTTCCTTTATATAAAAGGTTGTTCTTCTCGATCTTTGAATCAAATTTTGATTTAACAACGAAATACTTGTGATTTCAATTTCTATTTACTTATCGATCTAGCCAAAATAATTGGCATCGATCTATCAATAACAATTGAATTCTTTTCTCGAATTTATCAAGTTCTAACAAATGTTCGCTCAGCCGAATAATTAGCTAAGACATTTCTCAACATAATTTGACAATAAATGTGATTATCTCAGATCACAATTCTATCTTCTACTGAATATGAATATCCAACAACAAGTTATTCTATAAATGTATATTCTCCTAATCAAGAATTCAATTTGAATTATTAATCATGCACTAATTGCGAATAATCAACAATAAATTCCCTCGGACATGGTATAATTAGCAATAATTAACCATTATAATAATTGAATGAATATAACTCAAGGTTGAGTTAGGAAACTTGCCTTCCGCGCTGATTACAAATACACATAATATAATTAATCTGCGTTAAGTAAGACCTATATTCAACAATGTCGGTCTCACAATTAGCACAATCATTTATAACACGTAACACTGTATTTTACAGTCAAATTTCTCCTAGGCATATTATCACATAATCACATTAGTGTTTATAACCTATATAAACACTTAACAAATCTTACTAGTTTGGTCTGGTTGGACTTCGGTCCATTCTCGGTACTCTGGTCACCATATCCGACGATTAACACATTGATTATCAATTAAACTTGGTCTCTAAGCTTCAAAATTATTTTAGATAAGTCAAATATCGTTTATAATATTTTTCGGAAGCTTTTAATAATTTATAAACAATTATTATAATTTATAATAATTTTTCAAACACTTAAATCATTTTTAAATGATTTAATTATCAAATAATCTTATTATCATTAATATTTAATAATATAAAAATATTAATAACATACTTGTCAAAATATTAAAGTTATTATTAATAACTTAAAATATTTTTAAATCATTAATATTCTACTTAAATGATTTTTAAAATAATTAAAATCATTTTAAATCATCACCATTAATATTTAAATATTAATGAAATTATTATCAAAATATTAAAAGTCATTAATTATAACTTAAAATATTTTTAAAAACATTTTCCTCATTTTTAAATGATTTTTAAATCAATAAAATCATTTTTAATTCATTTATTTAATATAATAATTAAATAAATCTAATATCATTAATATTAATTTATTAATGAGAATTCTCCAAAAATATTGAAAATTATATTTTATAATTCCAAATATTTTCTAACACTTTATTTTTATTTAAAATGATTTTTAAATCAATAAAATCATTTTTATCTTATTTATTTAATTTAATAATTAAATAAATCTAATATCATTAATATTAATTTATTAATGAAAATTCTCCAAAAATATTAAAAGTCACTTTTTATAACTCAAAATATTTTTAAATACATTATTCTTATTTAAAATGATTTTTCATAATATTAAATCATTTTTCTCTAATTTATTTAATACACTAATTAAATAAATTAAATACTTTAATATTTAAATAATTATAAATATTAAATAAAAATATTCTAATTGGTCAAAATTATTTTTCATAATTTAAAATAATTTTAAAAACCATTTTGGTAATTTTTAGAATTTATTTCTATTTTTAAATAATTTTCAGAATATTCAGAAATTTAAAAATTAAATAAACCGTCGCTAAAGGGTTTTATCGACAAAAAGCGTCGCTGTTGGTGTTCTTGAGCTCAAGAACAACGACAAACTCTGTTTAAAGGGTGTACATGTTTGGCACAATTAATTTCTCTTCTGCTTAAAATAATTTTTGGGCTTGATAAAACCTTGATCTTGTAGGTGCAATGTAACTCTACAATTATCAACTAACATCTTGGTTATAACACAAACCAACAAATAGATCTTTGTCTTCAAAAACATTGTCAGACGGTTTCTGGGATTACCCAGAAACCCAGCAGTCTGAGTGACCACATTCCAATTAATTTGTTTATACGATCCGTTCTTGATTCATGTAATACAATGGTTCCATTACATACTACTTGTGTCAAGGAACATTTATAGATCAACAAAACAGATTAAAAACAACACATTTTCCAGATAGATTGTGGTCAAACGTTGTCAGAAATATTACTTAAACCGTTTCTGGAATTTCCCAGAAATGCAAAACAGTGCTAGGGGCTTACTTTGACTACTTTCTACGATCAACATGTTGATTGATTTCTGAGATATTAAGGCATGGTTCTATAGTACTCATTACAGGCTACAATATGTATAAAAATAAATCCACAAAAAAACTTAAACACTGACAGATATAATCCTTACAACTTCTTGTCAAACGCAAAAATCAAACTTTCTGGGTTTTCCAGAAAGTACTCGGTCATGCTCGGTCAACGGGTTTTGACCGATTATATCTTCGAATCCAGACCTCTAATGACTCTGATTTCTTTTTCAGATTAAAGACAACATTACAAGATACACATAACAACTTTAAAACAACAAACATAGTAAATGAGAAAGGATCTCTGTCCACTGACATTTCTTGTCAGACCACAAAAATTTCTCAGGAACAGTTTTTGAAAACTTCATTTTTAAATCACTTTGATGCTATGGATTCATGATAGATCATCATAGATCTTCATAAAACATCCATTTGTAAGATTCTAAACACTTAAAACAAAAAAAATTCTTAGCAACTTGGATCAAAATAAAAATTAGGTTTATACCTCTTTGTTCTAAATCTTGATCTTGATCTTCCTAATCTGATATTGGTTGATCAAGGAATGATTCTAGGACTGATATACTAGCTATTTTCGGAGCTTTAGGAGAGAGAGAGAGAGTTGGTGAGAGCAAATGAGCAAAATGGCAATTTTTTATGACTTTTCTCTCTCTTGAATCTATATATATTGCTTTGATTGTTGCTAGATCTGATCAAATTCGACTGGGAGGCTGATATTTTGTGCTCACAAAGTCAACAAAGTGGTTGAACAACTAAAGTTGCTAGCATTTTTACAAGTTAACAATTAAAGAAAATGAAAAAAGGTATTTTAGTCCTTTGTAAATTAATTTTAAGGGCAATCTTGTCCAATTCACAAACCCTTAGGGTTTAGGATTTGGGTTAGGATTTAGGGTTTGGACCCTTTAGGGTTTAGGGTTTAAACCCTTTAGGTTTATAATTTAATTTCCAAGATTTTCGAATTTCGGTTTTCAAAATAGAAAATTAATATTCCAAAATTATAATTAGGATCCAATAATTATATTAATATTTCCTAATCATAAAATTCAATCTTGCTAATTAGGATTAATATTCCTAATTAAAATTGCTTAATTTAGCAATTAGGGTCAAAATGGTCATTAGGGTTTATAACCCACGAATTAGGATTTTAATTAGAAAAATAAATTTTCTAAATTATAATTAGGGTTTGTAAAATAGAAATTAAGATAACTAAAATATAATTAGGGTTTTCTAATCATATTAAAGGTTTAATAAACACCATAGGCTTGTCAATTAGGATTAGAGTTTCCTAATTTAGGGTTTAGGATTCCCGTATATGAAATTAGGGTTTCCCGGCGTACAATTAGGGTTTCTAACGGTACGTTAGGATTTCTAATTTTGAGATTAGGGTTTCTAATCTCTTATTAGGGTTTATAAATTTTAAACCTTATCCGATCAATCATTGATCAAAATTTCTATATAGTACAAACACATTCTTATTAATATAATTATTTTAATTATATTTTCTATCAAATTCCCTATCCAGACTTATGGTTAAGGTTTCTAATCTTGTTAAGCACAACTCTACTCTAATTTTATTAGTCAATACACAAATTGACTCATTCTCCACTCTCAGATCACGAGATACTTGTCACAAAATTAATAATTAATATTAATATTAAAAAAAAAATATTCGCAAATTTTTGATTATTCGAAATCTCAGGTTATCACATTCACCCCTCCTTAAAAGGATTCTGTCCTCGGAATCACCACTTTTTTATTCTCTATAATCTTTTAAAGTTGTATCATCAATTCATTTTTTTATCAACACAATATAAATTTGTGTTTCAAATTCTAACCTGTGACTTGAATCTATAAAAGAAAACAGTTCACAGAATTATCTAACTCATAATACTCGCGTAATTAAATTTCTAAACGAAATCATTACCTGCTGCTACCTCCCGAGTAGCCACTGCATCATGCGCCGTCATGTTGAATGTACGGGCCGTTGGTCTTCCTGGCTGTGCAGGTCCTCGAGTTGCCAAGGTTCCGCCACTGGGTCCCTTGTTGCCACTTTCCTTTTCTGCATTCTTCTTCGGACAGTTCCGAACCAAATGATCAGTCGATCCGCATCCAAAGCAACCTTGAATTTTCTTCGAACTGGGACAATTGGGTGACATATGCCCCTCTTGCCCGCAATTATAACAGACTCCTTTCTTCTTCAGGCAAACTCCAGCATGGTTCTTCCCACAATTTGCACATGGCCCCCTTCCTTTCCTATTATCTTCAATTTTGCTACCCGTTTGGGTATTCTCGCTCCATTTCCTCTTATTCGGGTTACTACCTCCACTGCTTCCTCTGTTATTTGTCTTCTTCTTCTTATCCTGATGAAATCGAGATGCAGCTTCGCTCCCTCCTTCAGCAATTAACGCCTTTTCCATCAACGCCGCTAACGTGTTAATTTGCAATACCGCTACCTTGTTGAATATTCCTGGTTGGAGTCCGTTCTCGAATCGTCTTGCCTTTCTTGCCTCTGTGTCAACCTGATGAGGTGCAAATCTTGCCAGCTCATTAAATTTGGCAGCATATTCAGATACCGACATGTTCTCCTGCTTAGGTTCTAAGAATTTGACTTCCATCCTGGATTGTATACTCGGCGAGAAGTAGTTCTCAAAGAATAACTCCTTGAATCTTGTCCACACCACCACCTCTGTACCAGCTCTCGCTTGGTTCATCTCCCACCAGTAATTAGCTTCTCCATTCATCAGATAAGTTGCAAAAGTCGTCTTTTGGTCTTCTGCCACTCGCGCAATGACGAATGCTTTCTCCATCTCCTTCTCCCAAGTTTGGGCTTCAATCGGATCTGTGGTTCCCTTGAATTCTGGCGGTCCTACCACTTTAAAATCCTTGAAGTTAGCCAATCTATCAGCTGGTTGTTCTCCTGCCCTTCCTATTGCTACTTGAGCTCTAATCTCCATAGCTTCGGCTATCATATCCGCAAAGTTTTGCATTGGGTCTGCTTGACCTCCTTCATTATTCACTGACTGTTCTTCTCGTTGGTTTCGATTTTGTAGTCTAGGCGGTATGATCTGATTTAAATAAAAATCTTATATTAATTCTCATATAACAATAAGCATTTAATATTCAAATAATCACATATTATTCAAATACATTTAGTACTTACCACATATTACTATCCCTTTTTAAATCATATCAGATTAACAACACAACTTTACACAAAAAGTTGTATTCTCCATTCACACATATTATTACCAGGTTCATCAAACTTACCACACTTATGAGTTCAGAACTTGCCACAATTATATGAGTGTATGAACTTATCCTAGTCAGACCTTTGGCGTCCATTCGCTGAGGGTTTCAGAACATTTCATATAATTATGAGTCATTAACTTACCATAAGTATGAGTTTTAGGAACACACAAATTAATCTTAATCTTATATTCATATAGAAAATAAGGATTTCATTCATACAAACATATTTATATTTACATATGTTCACACATTGTTCTTGATATTACAACTCTTAATATCATAAACTTCTACCAAAAGATACTATCACATATATCTAAGTTGTCTACCGACCACTCCCTTCACCAATCTTCTTCTTGTTGGGACACTTGTTAAATCCGTGACCCGTCTGCCCACATGAAAAACACTTTCTCATATTTGGCTTAGGACAATGCAAAGAAATATGTCCTTCATGCTTGCAGTTGAAGCATACGTTCTTCCACATCATGCATTCTCCCGCGTGAGTCTTCCCACACTTGCTGCATGCTTGCTTCTTCTTTGGGTTTGACTTTTTCGAATTAGGGCTGTCATTGTCCCTCTTTCTCTTTTTTTTTGTCTTTTCTGCTGGCTTGATTGTTCCTTCCGATGATCCACCACCTTCTTCTCTTCATCCTTTCCACTGCGCTACTTGAGCTCGTTCCTTTTCTTCACCATTTCAGCATACAACGCTCGCTCTATCTTCCATAGCTCCTCCAAGAGAAACACTTTACTCGGAGTTCTTGGACTTCGCAATTTAGTTGATCTTGTTCTCCAACTTTAGTCTTATTCTTTTCTCCATCTTAGCTTGCTCAGACTCTGCCTCCTCATCTCCACTCAGATACATCTCGGGATAATCATCATGATCACTCCCGAGATTAACCAAGGGTTCATCTTCTCCCACCTTCTTAACTGATTCACTTTGCGCTGGCACCTCGGCTTCTGGTATTGGTGCAACAACCGCTAGCATCTCTGCACTCGTTTGATCTTCTCCAGACATCCTACAATCAGTTTAAATAACTTGATTAGTAGTTCACCAGTACAAACTTCTCATACTATGTGTACACTTATCTCACAATCGATGCACTACGGCAATCCCTCACATAGAATTCTAAATGAGCTTTCTTTATCGCTTATGGTTATAATCCTAGGGTTTTCCCCCACCCAATTATGGTTTATAACCTACAGCTCTTCTACTAACTGGTGACACCTTGGTCACTACAGCTTTGATACCAACCTGTGACACCCCTAAATTCGGGTTACCAGACCCCCAAGTTTGGTGTTCACGATCCACAATATAATATCATTTAACTACCCATTCATATATAAATAGGAATACATAAGTCATTAACATATGTTGTTAATACATAAGTCTCAGGTTTGCTAACTTTAAAATTACAAACATAACCCTTAGATAAACAAAAAAGGTTTACAATACAAAATAATAATAATATTGTTCATTATAACTAATCCAAAGATCTTGCCTTTGCTTTTTTCTTCTTCTTCAACCACCGGCCTCTTCGATCCTAATTGAAATTTTTATTTAGAGCAAGGGTGAGCAACAAGTTTGCCCGCATGAGTTAAGACATACAATAAATGTATACAAATCAATAAGAATGTTATCTATTTTGATAGAATGAAACCAAAGTTCGGTTGAACTTTGAAATAGTCAACAAATTGTTAATCAATAACAAGTCTTCTAGTATTTTAGGCAACACAATAATCTAATAATGAAAGAGTACAACGCTTTCAAAGTTTCTACGATATTCTATTGAATAATCAAGAATCAATTCTACGTAATAACAAAGTGGAATGTTTTCCAGATTTATCTTTGAGCGATCCATTGATCTAGAACTTATTTTCTCTGGGTATCTATCAAAGATTTACTTTGATACATACACAGAGTATCGAGATAACCATAAAGATTAAATCATACCCTCTGCAAAGTACTTAGAGCCTACCAACTCTTTGTACCTATATTATGCATAATACTTAATAGTGCTTGATAACGGTCTAATATAATATCGACCTAAAATGTTCCTTTATATAAAAGGTTGTTCTTTTTAGTCTTTGAATCAAAATTTGATTTAACAACGAAACACAATGATTTCAATTTCTATTTACTTATCGATCTAGCCGAAATAATTGGCATCGATCTACCAATAACAATTGAATTCTTTTCTCGAATTTATCAAGTTCTTCTAACAAATGTTCGCTCAGCCGAATAATTAGCTAAGACATTTCTCAACATAATTTGACAATAAATGAATTATATCTCAGATCATCAATTCTATCTTCTACGAATATGAATATCCAACAACGAGTTATTCTATAAATGTATATTCTCCTAATCGGTAATTCAATTTGAATTATTAATAATCACGCAATAATTGTGAATAATCAACAATAAATTCCACGGACATGGTATAATTAGCAATAATTAACCATTATAATAATTGAATGAATATAACTCAAGGTTGAGTTAGAAACTTGCCTTCAAGCGTTTATTACTACCTACACAATATAATTAATCTGCGTTCAGAAGACCTATATTCAACAATGCTCGGTCTCACAATTAGCACAATCATTTATAACACGTAACAATCGTATTTTACAATCAAACTTCTCCTGAGCAAATTACCACATAATCACATTAGTGTTTATAACCTATATAAACACTTATCAAATCAAACTAGTTCGATTTTGTTTGACTTCTTGGCCCATTCTCGTTATTACGGTCACCCTATCCGACAATTAACACATTGATTGTCAATTAAACTTGGTCTCTAAGCTTCAATATTATTTTAGATAAGTCAAATATCGCTTATAATATTTTTCTAAAGCTTTTAATAATTTATAAACAATTATTATAATTTATAATAATTTTTCAAACACTTAAATCATTTTTAAATGATTTAATTATCAAATAATCTTATTATCATTAATATTTAATAATATAAAAATATTAATGTTATACTTGTCAAAATATTAAAGTTATTATTAATAACTTAAAATATTTTTAAATCATTAATATTCTATTTAAATGATTTTTAAAATAATTAAAATCATTTTAAATCATCACCATTAATATTTAAATATTAATGAAATTATTATCAAAATATTAAAAGTCATTAATTATAACTTAAAATATTTTTAAAACATTTTTCTCATTTTAAATGATTTTTAAATCAATAATATCATTTTTAATTTATTTATTTAATATAATAATTAAATAAATCTAATATCATTAATATTAATTTATTAATGAGAATTCTCCAAAATATTGAAAATTATATTTTATAATTCAAAATATTTTCTAACACTTTATTTTTATTTAAAATGATTTTTAAATCAATAAAATCATTTTTATCTTATTTATTTAATTTAATAATTAAATAAATCTAATATCATTAATATTAATTTATTAATGAAAATTCTCCAAAAATATTAAAAGTCACATTTTATAACTCAAAATATTTTTAAATACATTATTCTTATTTAAAATGATTTTTCATAATATTAAATCATTTTTCTCTAATTTATTTAATACACTAATTAAATAAATTAAATACCTCTAATATTTTAATAATGATAAATATTAAAGAAAAATATTCTAATTGGTCAAAAATTATTTTTCATAATTTAAAATAATTTTTAAAACCATTTTTGTTAATTTTTAGAATTTATTTCTATTTTTAAATAATTTTTGGAATATTTAGAAATTCAAAAATTAAATAAACCGTCGCTAAAGGGTTTTAGCGACAAAAAGCATCGCTCTTGGTGTTCTTGAGCTCAAGAACACTGACAGCTTCGTGTTTAACATGACATGTTTGACCAGCTTAATTGCTCGGTTTAAAATATTTTTTGGGCTTGATAAAACCTTGATCTTGTAGGTGAAATGTAACTCTACAATTATCAACTAACATCTTGGTTATAACACAAACCAACAAATAGATCTGTGTCTTCTAAAGCATTGTCAGGCAGTTTCTGGGATTACCTAGAAACCCAGCAGTCTGAGTGACCACTTTCCAATTAATTTTTCAATACGATCCGTTCTAGATTCATGTAATACAATGGTTTCATTACATACTACTCGTGTCAAGGAACATTTATAGATCAACATACCAGATTAAAAACAACACATTTTCCAGATAGATCGTGGTCAAATGTTGTCAGAAATATTACTTAAACCGTTTCTGGAATTTCCCAGAAATGCAAAACAGTGCTAAGGGCTTACTTTGACCACTTTCTATGATCAACATGTTGATTGATTTCTGAGATATTAAGGCATGGGTCTATAGTACTCATTACAGGATACAATATGTGTAAAATAAAATCCACAAAAAAACTTAAACACCGATGATCTATGCCTTAAAAATCTTATCGACGTGAAAAATCAAACTTTACGGGTTTCCCGAAAGTACTTTCGATCGTGCCGGTCAATCGGGTTTTGACCGATTATATCTTCGAATCCAGACCACTAATGACTCTTATTTCTTTTGCAGCTTAAAGACAACATTACAAGCTATACATAACAACTTTAAAACAACAAACATAATAAACGAGAAAGGATCTGTGGCCAATGACATTGCTTGTCAGACCACAAAAATTTCTCAAGAGTAGATTTTGAAAACTTCATTTTTAAATCACTTTGATGCTATGGATTCATGATAGATCATCATATATCTTCATAAAACATCAATTAGCAAGATTCTAAACACTTAAAACAAAAAAAATTTCTTAGCAACTTGGATCAAAATAAAAATTTTGTTTATAACTCTTTGTTCTAATTCTTGTTCTTGATCTTCCTAATCTAATATTGGTTGATCAAGGAATGATTCTAGGACTGATATACTAGCTATTTTCGGAGCTTTAGGATAGAGAGAGAGTTGGTGAGAGCAAATGAGCAAAATGGCAATTTTTGTGACTTTTCTCTCTCTTGAATCTATATATATTGCTTTGATTGTTGCTAGATCTAATCAAATTCGGCTGGGAGGCTGATATTTTGTGCTCACAAAGTCAACAAAGTGGTTGAACAACTAAAGTTGCTAGCATTTTTACAAGTTAACAATTAAAGAAAATGAAAAAGGGTATTTTAGTCATTTGTAAATTAATTTTAAGGGCAATCTTGTCCAATTCACAAACCCTTAGGGTTTAGGGTTTGGGTTAGGGTTTAGGGTTTGGACCCTTTAGGTTTGCAATTTAATTTCTAAGATTTTCGAATTTCGATTTTCAAAATTAAAAATTAATATTCCAAAATTATAATTAGGATCAAATAATTATATTAATATTTCCTAATCATAAAATTCAGTCTTGCTAATTAGGATTAATATTCCTAATTAAAATTGCTTAATTTAGCAATTAGGGTCAAAATGGTTATTAGGGTTTATAACCCACGAATTATGGTTTTAATTAGAAAAATAAAATTTCTAAATTATAATTAGGGTTTGTAAAATAGAAATTAAGATAACTAAAATATAATTAGGGTTTTCTAATCATATTAAAGTTTAATAAACACCTTAGGCTTGTCAATTGGGATTAGGGTTTCCTAATTTAGGGTTTAGGATTCTCGAATATAAAATTAGGGTTTCCCGGCGTACAATTAGAGTTTCTAACGGTACGTTAGGATTTCTAATTATGAGATTAGGGTTTCTAATCTCTTATTAGGGTTTATAAATTCTAAACCTTATCCGATCAATCATTGATCAAAATTTCTATACAGTACAAACACATTCTTATTAATATAATTATTTTAATTATATTTTCTATTAAATTCCCTATCCGGACTTAGGGTTTCTAATCTTGTTAAGCACAACTCTACTCTAATTTTATTAGTCAATACACAAATTGACTCATTCTCCAAACTCGTATCACAGTTACACAACACAATATTAATAATTAATATTAATATTAAAAAAAAAATTATTCATAAATTTTTGATTATTCAAATCTCAAGTTATCACATATAATATATTCTATTTTACATAAAAAAAATAAAACTTAATATATAAATATATATATATATATATATATATATATTTATATATATATATATATATAAAACAAAATTGAGATAACTTTTTATCGATAGATTTAAAAAATGAGTAAGTGGGGGTCCATGTAATAAGCCAAATTTATAACAAATACTTCATAAAAAAAACCTCTCTATTTATCTCAATTCACTTGGCTTTACTAGACACATTTTTAATAACATTTATTCATCATTATTATAACTCGCAATATTTACAACCAAATAATTCTCAGGAAAGAGGGGGCTTTTCGATAAGGACTTCATCCTCAAAATCATTACCATCATCATCATCAATAATAGGTGAATTTGATTCATCCAATTTGCCTTTGCCTTTATCATCTCTGCCTTTAAGCCAGGGGATTTCCTTTTTAATCTGCTTGATTTCTCTTTTTAAATCCGCAATATCAACTTCCCTAGCGTCACTATTGGCTTGCAGATTAATGATCATTCCTTTTAACTCTTTAAGAGTCGGCTCCTTATGCCTGTCGTTCACCTTATCAAAGATATTTTGTAATGAATATTGACCTGGATGAAACCTTTCATTATCCTCATCAGAAGATTTTTTCTTACTTTTAGCAAGCATAATATATTTCTCAATCATTTGTCTCTTTTGACCAGAGTCTTCCAATTGATCAATAATATCAAGGATAAAACTATCTTCTTTAGATAGAACGTTAATAGAGAGTCCATTTAAGGCATACAAGCAGGCTTCTCCTTCATTGCAGTGACAGTCATTTAACTCATCACATGAGATCTCTTCTTCAATGGAAAGAGAATCATTCGAGTTAGAACAACTACTTCTAGGACTCGAACCGGATGAAGAGAATTCTTCCTCATCAGAGTCAATAAAAATGGCTAAAAGTTGCCTTTTTAGCCCCTCATCCTTAACCAGTTGGTTAATTTTCTTCTTAGTAGTACACTCAGGGCTTTTGTGACCTATCTTGCCACATTTATAGCATGTTGGAGGTTTTGAACTGATCACCTTTCTTTTAGATGACTTTCTCCTTTTAGGTTGATCTTCTTTGGCCTGATGTTTAGACCTTTTATGATGATAACTCTTTTTAGATCTCTTGTTATCTTTATAACCAAAAGATTCTTTTCCAGTTCTTCTCTTACGCTTATCAATCTTCTTTATTTCTAACTCTTGTTTGAGAAAGAAAAGAAAATCTTCTTTTCGTTTAAGCAAATGATTGACACCTTGATAGCGAGGTCAGATTTGATTCTAACTACCTGGACACCATGATCAGAGAAGTAGTTGATATTGAAGATATGGATGCAGTCAGATCTCCAGAACAAGTAGCTGATCTCTATCTATCTTACTCTCATGATCTACCAGTTTTTCTCCCTAAAACTAGAGAGTTTTTTGAAAAAATTCTGGCTGAAACAGGCTCAATTAAAGTCTCTCATAAACCTAGAGATCGTTATAATCTGGCGTTCTCAACGGTTAATTCACTTGGCTTTACTAGACACATTTTTAATAACATTTATTCATCATTATTATAACTCGCAATATTTACAACCAAATCATTCTCAGGAAAGAGGGGGCTTTTCGATAAGGACTTCTCATTATTAGTGCGCAATTAGGTGACCGTTCCCTTTCCTCGACAGAACATTCTAGACATTGTCAATAATGCAAATAATAATATAAATAACTTTGTCGGCTCAATTATTGATTTAATAATATAAAATATTGTGCAGATGATACTGTGACAATAATTGAATCAATAATATAAGATATTATGCAGCAATTACTTTGACAATAATTGAGTAAAACTGAGTGACTTCTCACGTAAGCATCAATAATCAAAGATATTGTGCAATACAGGTGTCTATGCAACCCACGCCAGTATTCATCGTACTTTTATCACTGGGTATTTCAACAGTTAATGGTAAAACTTTTGTCGTTATTTTTATAAAATTTATTTCTGTCGTTTTCTAACTCAGACAGTAATTTCGTAGCGGGGTCCACCAATGATTATGTCGTCGAACGGATATTCCCTGACCAAAACGAATATTCCCCGACCAAACGAATATTTTATGACAACTTGCTTACTTTGCAAAATTTATAAATATTACCCACAACTATAACATTATATCAAATCCACACCTTAATATTCAAAATAATATTTAGAGAAAATTAAATCTTTATTCATAAAAGTTGGGGTCTTATATGAGGCACATCAGAAGCTCTCCTCTTCACACCTGAAGAGGTTCTACGGGAGCAACTCGGTTGATCTGGATCCATATATATGGACAAAAGTCTCTAAATCACCTCAGAAAGGGTGTGGTAAATTCTAACCTGGAGCTCATTAAACACATTTCATATCTATATGCATGCATGCATTACTTTAAGCCGAGCAGTGATTCAGACGATGGAGAGCCCATGGAGGACATTGATTCCCACATCGAGGAGGAGCCATTTACTGGGTTGTCGGCATCTCCTTTAGATTCTCCCAAAGATTAACACTTTGTTGTGATCCAAAGATTCAAAGACAAGATTACTTTGGCGAGTCTTCATCTAATGACCTTCAAGAGAGATCAGGCTAGAGCCTTGATGTTGATTGCTCTTGATGGGAGAGACGAGGCATTAGCTCGTAGAGATGCCACTATTGTTGAGCGGAATGAGGCCAGATCAACCAGAGATGCCGTGACAGTTGAGAGGGATAGTGCTATATCTGCCCGGGATGTAGCCGTCACAGATAGTACTACAGTGAGGTCCCTTACCATTGGCATGATTGTAGAGATGAGCACGTACATTGATGAGCATAGAGTCACCATGCAGATGGCTGTAGATCTGTTGGCTCGTGTGGATACCCTTGTACAGGAGACCACAGCTTTATCTCCTTCTGGTGAGAGGGATGCCATGTTGGGCTTGATAGCTCGCATATACACTGATTTGTAGATGGGCTTGTATTTTCCTGCACAGACTAGCTTAGCCATTTTGTCATGTACAGTTTACATTGTGTATATCAAACAGTCATTATATATAGTAGGGAAATATATTTTTGATCACTTCCCTTTTAGATATGTCTGGATACTTGCTTGATATTTTGCCTGCTTCTTTAGGGCTTGTGATATAATGTATTCTGAATTCCCCCTTGATGGATGGACATTGAGTTATCTCTGGATAGTTCAGAATGGATCATAAATTTGTGTTTATCCCTACCATCTTTGGTGTCTTGGGACTAGTTTCTGTATGCAAATATGGAGAGGAGTGTTGCTTTCCTCTCTGAGATCGACCGCCCCACAGATGGTTGCCAATACTCATATTTAGGAAGAGCCTAGTTAATTGCATCTCTTATGGATTGGTATTGCTCTTTGAGGTACAACCTCAGCTTAGATGGTCACCAAATCTCCTATTTGTGAGGAGTTTAGGTAATTCCATCCCTTTGGTCTGAAGCTGATGAAATGTGATGGATTGAAATTTGATCCCAGTACCAGATGACAAGCATTTGTGTTTTGGTAGGGGGTGAGACCGAACCATAAATGGTTGCCTACGTACTCCTATTGAAAAGGAGATCAGGTCTGCGTAGTTCGAACCTAGTTCAACGATGTATATGGCAGAAAGGGTATAGGAATTTTTTTATTGTTTTTGTTTTTTGTAAGGAGAATGGTGTAGAGATGTTTTTGTTGTCTTTATTTTTATAAGGAGAAGGGTGTAGAGATGTTTTTGTTGTTTTTGTTTTATTGCGACTAGGCCATGTAAAATGGTTGCCTACGTACTACCGTGTATCAAGGAGATCAGGTCGGCGTAGTTCACCCCTCAGGACGAGTTGAAAAGCTTGATCCCATGTGCAGGTCAGACTGCGGGGGAAAAGAAAATTTGATCCTTAGTTCAGGACAAACTGCAGGGGTGAAAAGTTTGATCCCTTGATTGGGGGGAAAAACTGCAAGCGTGAAAGGTTCAATCCCTAGTGGGATAACCGAAGTTGTATGAGCGCAGTGAAGCCAGGCTGCTGGCTTGAAGAGTATGTTTCCCTGAGGGGCAAAGTGTGGAAAAGAGTTGTATGTGGTAAAGGGTTAAAGAGCCGGAATGATTGGTGATTGTTTGTTTGATGGTAACTTCAAACATAGTACCGTTTCATGGTGTCCGAGTTGATGAGTTATGGAAATTCATCGTCATCCATTTCCTGCAATCTGAGAGCACCTCCTATCAATACTTCGTTGACAACAAACGGGCCTTCCCAGTTAGGAGTGAATTTTCCCTTGGACTGATCTTGGTTGTCAATAATCTTCTTTAAAACCAAGTCATGTTGTTTAAACTTCCGTAGTCGGACTTTTCTGTTATAGGATCGGGCGATCCTTTGTTAGTATAACTGACCATGGAAGATAGTCGCGGTTCGCCTTTCATCTATTAGAGACAATTGGTGATACCTGTCTTGTACCCATTGGTCATCATCCAACTGAGCGTCTATCAACACTCTGAGGGATTCCATTTCAACTTCTATGGGGAGCACTGCTTCCATCCCATAGGCTAATATGTTGGTGGTTTCCCCAGTGGAAGTGCACATTGATGTTCTGTAGGCTAACAGAGTATGAGGCTATAAGTCAAGCCATCCTTTGTGGTTGGCGGACATCTTTTGCGTGATCTTCTTGATGTTTTTGTTAACCGCTTCAACATCACCATTCATCTTTGGACGGTAGATAACGAAGTTAAGATGTTTGATGTGGAATTTACTGTAGAACTCCTCCATCATTTTATTGTTGAGGTTCTTAGCATTATCTGATACAATCACCTCTGGTTGTCCATATCGATAAATGACATTGTTTTTTATGAAAGAAATGATGACTTCTTTGGTAACCTTGGGGAAGGAGGCTACTTTTACCCATTTGGTGAAGTAGTCGATCATGGTGAAGATAAAGTGATGACCATTACTGGCTTTGGGCTCGATGTGCCCGATCATGTCCATTCCCCACATTGAGAAGGGCCAAGGCGAACTCATATTGTGGAGCTCACATAGAGGGGCGTGGATGGCATTTCCATGAATTTGGCATTGATATGACCTCTTCACGTGATCATCACAGTTAGCTTTGAGGGTAAGCCAGTAATGTCTTGTCCTGAGGATCTTCTTAACAAGTAGGTGACCGCTCATGTGTGGGCCACATACTCCACCACGGATTTCATCCATGAGCCTTTGAGATTGGTCTTAGTCCAGTCATCTGAGGAGACCTAGTCCTGCATCTCTTTTGTAGAGTGCATCTCTGCTCAGGTAGAATTTCATAAAAAATCGATGGATCCGCCTTTTCTTAGTCGTGCTTGCCTCAGCGGGTGTAGATCCATCTCGTAGGTACTCCTTGATATGCATATACCAAGGATGCTGGATGGGAGGTAGCTCATCTGATACTTCTCCAACATAGTTCCCACAGGCTGGTGCCTTTGTGCAGGGAAAATGTGATGCTTGGCATGTATTCCTTGTCAGACATGTGAATCAAGGAGGCCAAAGTTGCTAACGCGTGTGCAAAGTCATTCTTATTACGAGGAATGTGCAGAAATGAGATTTCTTCGAACTCCAAAGCCATCTGTAAAACTTGCCAATGGTAAGGCAGCAAATGTAGCTCTTTGGTTTGATAGATTCCCGTGGATTATTTGACTACTAACTCTGAATCACCAAAGACAGTTAACCGCCCTGATGCCTATTGAACGGGCAAGTTTTAGCCCCATGAGACAACCTTCATACTCAGCTGTGTTGTTGGTGCTTACAAACTGCAATTTAACTGCGACAGGATACTACTCCCCCGTACCGGATACTAGAACAGCTCCAGCTCCAGAACCTTCAATATTAACAGCTCTATCAAAATATATTTTCCATGTATGGTATGTATCGTAATGATGGTGATGCTGAACTGCCATTACCCCTTCATCGGGGAAGTATGTTTCCAAGGGTTTGAAGCCCCCTGAAGGTGCGGCGGCCAGTTGATCCATAATTCCTTGACCTTTGATGGATTTTTGTGTTACGTAGACGATGTCAAATTGTTGTAGGATCAACTGCCATCTGGACAGTCGGCAATTTAACATGGGTTTATTGAACACATACTTGAGAGGATCCACGCGTGATATGAGATGGGTTATGTGACCATGGAGGTAATGTTGTAACCTCATGAAAGCCCATGCTAAAGCACAACAAGTCTTCTCAATCAGAGTGTACTTGTGTTCACTGCTGCTAAATCATTTGTTGAGGTAGTAGATAGCTCGTTCTTGGCCCCTATCGTCTTTCTGTCCCAGCATGCAGCCCATGGCATTGTCACTTATGGACATTTATATGAACATGGGAACATCATCCCTTAGTGGTACCAAAACGGGAGCTTTGACTAGCTGCTCTTTGATTGCAAGGAAGGCTTTCTGGCACTCATCATTCCATTTTATGGAGGAGTTCTTCCTTAATAACTTGAAAATGGGCTCACAGGTTGCTGTGAGTTAAGAAATAAACCAGCTAATGAAGTTGATTTTTTCCAAAAATCCCCATATTTCCTTCTCTATCTGAGGAGTGGGCATTTTCGTGATGGCCTGGATTTTGGTGGGATCCAGCTCAATCCCTTTTTGACTGACTAGGAATCCTAGCAACTTGCTTGATTTAACGCCAAAGGCACACTTGGCTGGATTCAACTTCAAGTTGTACTTACGCAACTTGTTGAAGATCTTTTTAAGATGGTCTAAGTGGTCTTCTTCCCTTCGGGATTTGACAATGATGTCATCCACGTAGATCTCCATCTCTTCATGGAAAATAGCCATCATAGCTCGCTGATAGGTGGCTCCGGCATTGATGAGGCTGAATGACCACCGTCTATAGCAAATGGTTCCCCAAGGCGTGATGAAAGTAGTTTTCTCACGATCCTCCTCAGCAACTATGATTTGATGATACCCCGCGAAGCAATCCACAAAGGAGTACATGCAGTATTGAGCAGTATTGTCAATGAGAATGTGGATAAATGGCACGAAAAAGCTATCTTTAAGGCAAGCTTTGTTCAGATCCCGGTAATCCACGCAAACTCACACCTTTCCTCTAGGTTTAGGCACATGAACTATGTTGGATATCCATTCATGATATGTGGATACCATGATAATACCAGCTTGAAATTGTTTCACAATTTCTTCTTTCACCTATAAACTCCACTCAGGTTTCAATCGTCTGAGCTTTTGCTTGACTGGCTTGAATCCCTCCTTAATGGGAAAGCGATGAAGAACAATGTCAGTGGACAAACTCACCATGTCTTCGTGAGACCATGTAAACACATCCTGGAATTGGGTTAGTAGCGTAACCATGTCATTCCTATAGTTTGGGGTAAGGTCTGAACCAATCTGGATTAACTTAGGGCTTTCTAAGGTTATGAGATTGAAGGAAGTGGTTTGATCAAGGCAGGGTTTAGGTTTTTCTTTGACCCATTCTTTAATCTTCGAAGGCACCTCAATGTCCTCGTGTATTTCCATCAAGGTTGAATCCAACTTTACATCAAAGTTACAATCCTTGTGGAGAAGAGGCGTCTTATCAGCAAGTACAGGCACATCTAAGTTCAGAGTCTTGAAACAAAATATGCTTTCACTTAGTATATATGAAATTGTTTAATCATACAAAGTGCTAGTATGTACTGATAAAACAACTGCTAATACTATACATAAAAGTAAGCAGTTATGATATCTACAAGGCAGAAAGAGTTCATGCCCGTTTTACCCTCATCGGCCAATGCAAGGAGTGTTGCTCCAATTGTCGAGGGAAAAGTCATGATGGACTGCAGATGATGGAGGGGTTGTCATCATCCTCCTTTTCCCGAATGATGACCATTATGTCTGGGCAATTATTTTCTGGGGTGTATCTATTTGTATGTTCATCATGGACAATGATGCGTATGCCTGATATCATTCTGACGATGTCTTGTTTAATTCTTTGTTCCTCTTCTCCCACTTTGAGATCTGGAACAAAGACTTGTTTCTCCTTTACCGATATCGGCTTAGGGAATAACATAGCCATTATATTGGCTGGCACCTTTACCGGAGGTTGTGCGGACTCAGTATTTATAGGTGAAGATAATCACTATTTGGCTGAAGATGAAGGAATTTGTTGATGCTTATGAGGATTCCTGTGACTAGAACTGGCATAATAGCCTAGTCCAGCTGTCCCGGTTTGACTGGACACTTGAATTGGGTGCTTAATACCCTGATGATCTTTACTTAGCCCCCATCCAGGCTGATGACCCAATGACATCATCTCTTGAGTAGCCGACATTACTTCGGCAAAAATATTGGGTGTGAGAGGTGGTGCACCAATAGGGTGTTAGTGAGTGTTGCTCACCTCCAGGGCATGAAAACTGATCGGCTCAACATCTGACTTGATGTTGATGAATGGTATGTCACCATGTTGAAGACATTCCGGTTCAACGTTAACCGTGACCACACTATTGTTGATAATGTATTTAAGTTGCTGATAAAGAGTGGAGGGGACGTCCCCCAACCATATGAATCCATGGTCTTCCCAATAGCAAGGTGTATCTTGACTCTATCTTAAGCACGTGAAAAGATACACAAGAATTTATGGGGACCAATCTCAATTGGCAGCTCAATCTCTCCGAGTGAATTCCGGTGGGATCCGTCAAAAGCTTTAATAATCATATGGCTGCTTTGGATCCGTTTGAGATTGACGTTCATCTTCACCAACGTAGCATAAAGATAGATATTTAGAGATGAACCTCCATCTATCAAGACTCTAGCTAGTATATATCCGGAGGACAAAACCGCAATGTGCAATGACTTGTAATGACTGGTCCCTTCGGGCGGTATGTCATCATCAGTGAAGGATATCACATTGTTGTTAAAAATGTGATCAACCAGATGTTGAAATTTATCCACATCCACTGATTTCGGTAAGTAGGCTTCTTCCAAAACCTTCAGTAAGATCTTCCTATGATCCTCATAAGTTAAAACCAAGTCCAGTATTAAAATTTGATGTGGAGCTTCCTTTAAGTTTAAAACCACCTTGGCTTCATTATGACCCATAGTGAGGAGAAATTTTTCAATTTCCTCCATGGGAACCTTCCCCTTTGATTTGATGGCGGGCTTCATCACCCGTTAGAGAATATACAATGGATTCTCCTTCGACACTACATCAGTTGTATGAGAGGTGGATCCTTCAGCATCTCCATAATTCCATGGGACATTTTGTAAGCTGATAACAGGATATTGTGGTCGGAATGGCAAGTTGATTGGCTCTGGAGCAGCCACTTTCAAATGATTGTCAACTCCTTTGAGTTGAATTGCTTGTATTGTGAAAGGTTTGACAGTCCCATCAGCCTCAGCGGATATAACTGCTACCAGTCCCCTCCATTTAGTAGGACATGTATTCTCACTCTCAAACAACACAATATCATCGTCTACTAGTTGCAAGACACCGCTGTCAATTAGATTCCGAATGAGGTGGCAGAGTGCCCGACATTCTTCTATGCTATGACCGCGAGAATGGGAGTGATATTGACATACTCCATCAGAATTGAACCGTCCTAAACGGGGATTAACTAGAGGAAGAAGCGAAGTGATCCTTCCTTCATTGATCAGCATCTGAAGTATTTCCTCCATAGGTTGGCCCAGGTATGTAAATTCCCTTCTATTGGAAAAATCCCTACGGGCTTTGGCACTTACTCTCTTTATCACTTTTTCTTCCAGTGTTTCCTTCTCTGAAGGTGATGAGAGCGTATTCATAACAAAAAGGAGGAGACTAGCATGCTCCTGGCTGACTAAATGGCATGCAACTTGATGCTGATAGGTCACCAGTTCTGCCAATTGCTCAATCTGCTTACACAAAGCTTTCATCTTTTGTTCCATCGCAAACTTAAACTTGGCACAATCCCATTTGTTAACACTGTCTTTGATGGTCTGGGATGATTCACCATTAAAATTGGAACTTTATCTATTGCTCCAATTAATCATGTTGACCTCTTCCTCTTTGTGTTGAAGAAAAGGGTTGCCTTGCACGTGAGGTTGATCTGGTTTAGTGACCACGATCTCACCGTTGTCTATCAAGTCTTGGATCTTCTGTTTCAAGGCCCAACAATCTTGAGTATCATATCCAGGTGCCCCGACATGATAAGCACATTTCCGAGCAGCATTGAAACCCCTCCCATTAAGGTTGGCTGGTGGAAGAAGATGCGTGATTTTCTTCTGAGTCGTCAAAAGAGTGAGAATGTTCTTGAGTGAGTCCCCTAAGGGTGTGAACACTCGAGGGCGTTTGACTTCTCCACCTTTTGGAAATTGAGGGTTTGAAGACTAAGCTTGAAAGGGAGTGTAATTTTTCCTCTAGATAGGCAGGTTCTGATTGCCTTTTTGACCTTGTAGAATCAATGAAACATCCTCCTCTTTCTTTTTATGGACTCTCCGGGGGTTGTTTCCATAATTTCTGAACTGGATGTTCTCAGCAACAGCTTTAAGGGTAGCTAGGTCTTGAATCTTTCCTGACTTCAATCCCATCTCAGCCATCTCCCCATGTTTAATCATTTCAGAAAATGGTTTACCAATGCCAGCTAAGACTCTTTCATAGAAAGAAGCTTCTTGTATGTTTATGAAGGTCGTGACCATTTCTGATTCTGTCATGGAAGGAATAACTTGAGCAGCCATTCGCCTCCACCTTTGAGCATACTCTCTGAAAGACTCATTAGATTGTTTCTTGACCTTGGTAATCTGGTACCAGTCAGGAGCCATCTGAGACTTGAAGCTGTATTGTGTGAGGAAGGAGTGAGATAACTCTTTCCAACTATGGATCTTTGAGTTGTCTAATCTTGTATACCACGAACGGGCTTCTCCAGTCAGACTCTTTTGGAACAGCTGCATCCTGAGCTTCTCGTCCTCAACATAAGATCCAAGTTCTCCAATAAACACCTTCAGATGTGTGTAAGGATCTCCTAACCCATCGTACTTTTTGAAGTCAGGAGTTTAGAATTTTTCTGGATAATGAACCCCAGGGAATATACAAAGGTCAACATATGAGACACTTTCGTGTGCTCCAATTCCTTTGATAGAACGAAGGGTTTCTTCCATTTGAAGGACCTTCTTCTTGATGTCACCGGTGTCTGGATCTCCTTTGAGATGGGTGGTATCATGAATTTTGTTGGCCGTATCCAACTGAAGTTCAGGTACTGTAATAGCTTTATCAAGACCTTGAGTTCCTCCTTGTGTAGAGGATTCAGCATGTACGTGTATCCTTGTACCCTGAGTAGACTGGTGTAGTTCTTTAACCAGAACAGCCAAATTTGTGATTTGTTTACTTAATCCATCAAATTCTTTGCAAGAAACTGGATTAAGGTCAGCCTGGTCAGATGAAGACATAATTGATTGTAGGCTCGCGGCCTTTTCGGACTTTGACCGGGTAGTAGGTCTGATTGATTCCCTGCGAAAGACTTGCATATTTTAGTCTTTAGGGAATATGTTAAATGTTTACATGCTATATGATGTATCCGTTTTAGGAATATTGTCCTGCAAAACGGTTGTTAGATGTTTTGTAATACAGGATAGCATGCGAATATGTGTGTGCACATATTTCCTCATATTTCTCATTACATGGAGATGAATATGGAATGAAATTACAAATAATTGAATTTACGATTAATTTTGAAATGAGAAAGCATAAAGAGACTTTCCTCCGCACTTGGTTTATCAGATGTTGACCTATCTTAGGTTACTCTCGCGGCTTTTTGGCATGAAGGTTCCCAAATCATCACAATTTACTCGACGGGAAGTTAATCCGGTCTTTCAACTGGAGCGAATTTGTGTGGTGCCTTTCTTGAGCCTCGTTGGAATTAGTCTTCCTACGAGTCCAGTAATCAAACACCGACAGGATAGCCTCTTGGTGGAGGAACCACACAACATACATTCACATACAATGTGTCTCACCGTTTATGAAAATGATGACATGTGCGAAGCACTAATATCACAGATAGATATATTGCAGTGCAGTAATAAAATGCATTCGTACACATTCATCAAATGTAAATGCAACATTCACACACAAGCATATAACAATTTTGAAAAGATTGTAATAGCGGCTTAAGTTCTCGTACTGGTGTCCCCAGCAGAGTCGCCACCTATCGACGTCTGGATTTTTATTTGTCCCTTTTCGTTACTTGTTCTTTCGTGTTCTCATGTTAGGTGAGATTTGTTTGAAAAAGCAAGTGAAAAAGGTCTGACATGTATCATGTCGACGATGGACTGTTAAGAGTCGCTAGTTGATTTTTTATATGGTTGTACCAACACAACCGAGAAAAAGGTTTGTACATTGACCCAGTGATGTGACACTACTAAACGGGTCGGTGAAACCGAGATTCATTAGGGTATAGGGATTTGATTATGCGGAGGAAAGGTGTTAGGCACCCCCCGACATCCGTGTTACCACGGTGACCGCCACTTTTCAAGAAAATGTTATATGAATGTGTGTGTGTGTGTGGGTCAATGTGCTATTATTTAGAAGTAGTGCGAGGCCTCGTTCGCACCTATATACACAGTGTTTGAATTTTGTGTAAAGATTCAGTTTTAAACAAAATATGGCAGTGATGTTTTAGAGAAGAGGTTTTTCAAACCCTTGTGCTCAATAGTAATTGAGACCTTTTATACTTCCATTTTTATTAAGTGTTCAACTTGATTGCTTTTAATTTTCAAGATGCGAAGCATCTTCGAGAAAATAATGTACAAAATGGTGCCGAACTCCTCATGGGCATGAAAACCATCTGAGGAAATCCAAACACCGTGAATAAACTTACAAGCTGCTTACAGCTGAAAAATGTCCATCATGGGAACCGAATCTAGATCCAGTAGACTGAATCTGTGATCACATGATTCTTAGGCTCACATGATGCTGCAATTGATATAACGCAGTAAGCATGTATATATATAAAAGCTGTAAATATATATATACAGACATGATCAGCCACCACGAAGTACCTCCATGGGGGATCAAAAATGTAAATAAAGTTGTAAAAGCAATCAACCGCCACGGAGTAGACTCCGAGCGGACGAAAAAAAAGAAAAGTCATAAAAGCGATCAACCGCCATGAAGTAAACTCCGGGCGAGATTAAATGTAAATATATATATATATATAAGCGGTAAACGCACCGGATGTAAAATCCAGGCTCATCGAACAAAGTATGACAATAGTTAATATATATATATAAGTATATATATTAAAGTAGTAAACGCTCAGGATGTAAAATCCGGGCTCATCGAATAAAGTTCGACACACGGTTCATATATATATATATATATATATATATATATATATATATATATATATATATAAGCAAATAAACGCCAAGACCAAAAATGTCAGGCTCATCGAATGAGTTCGACACATAGTTCATATATATATATATATATATATCGAAAGTAAATAAACGCTCGGGGCATCAAGTTCAGGCTCAATCGAGGCACAACTCGATAATGTTAGTCCATATATAAAATATATATATATATATATAAGTATATATTTATACAAACTGAAATGAAACCACGGACCGAAGTCTGGGCAAAGACACGCAACACGACTCTAAAACTGAAGAATGGTGTGTGCGAAGATGAAAAGAAAGGCTTTAAAGTGTGTAAGAAGGCTTATAGTGGGCTGCCAAAGAAGACTTCTATAACTTGAAAGGGATGAACACTCAGCTCCCGCCGGTACAAATATAAGATATATGTGAGCTCACAAGTGTTTAAAATGAGAAAGCACTCAATTTAGGGTGTGTGTAGAGCAAATTTGACAGGGCTTCCTCGCCTTTTTCTCTTACAAAATGGCCACCCCAAGCCCTCTATTTAAAGAGGGGGGAGCCGCAATTGTACCTGCAACTGCCCAGGTTGCCCCGGGCTTCGCGGGTCATGTCATCTTGAAGTACGTGCACGCATGCACTGTGATGTCTGCTCAAACTTTCATAATTGCAATCCGGGCATCTGACTGAGGTATGTAAGACCTATTTCGAACCACCGTTGTCGAGAGTTACACAATGACATGGGATTAGAGGTTGTACAAAGTCAGGAAGATGGGACCATGCCCTCCAGTCTTCAAGCTTCAAATTCTATAAGTTGCCCTGCGTAATAGTCACTCATGATTGCACCACCTTGGTTCTTGTGGGACATTGTTGTGTAGAAATGTATGTATGAAATGTTGAGACGGTGTGATGTGGTGTCAAGGTGGCAAGATGACGACTTTGCCCCTTACTGGGGTTATCTCCGGTTTGGGCTGATAAAGCAGACGTTGCTTAGGGTTATCTTTGAGATTAGACTACTGCAAGTGTTGAAGGTCCTCAGTGTCATCTCTGAGGTGTGCTTGTCTTCCCAGTGTTATCTCCGGGTCTTGTACTGAGTGCCTCGGTGTGAGTGCCAAGGTTGAAGCTTATTGCACGCATTTGAAACAATTATTTTCGAGGTTATCTCCAGAACAGCACTCCTTGGGGTTATCTCCAAGGTTGGAACTACTACTCCTAGTGTTAGGTCTGAGACTGAATATCTCGAGGTTATCTCCAAGATGGATCAGCCTTCTCCGGTGGAATTTCTGGTATAGGAACTGCATGCCTCGGGGTTATCTCTGAGGTTGGAATTGATACTCCCAATGTGTGTTCCGGGGTTGAGACTGAACTTCCGGTAGTATCCGTACGGGATATGAGATGTCTTCCAGGGTTATCTCTGAAAGACGAATCTGCACTCCTCTGATATCGATGTGAGGTGTGCGAAAAATTTTGAGTGTCTACACTTTGTTTTAAAGAAGATCATTGACAACCAAGATCAATCCAAGGGAAAATTCACCCCTAATTGGGAAGGCTTGTTTGTTGTCAAGGAGGTATTGACAAGAAGCGATCTCAGATTGCAGGAAATGGACGGCGATGAATTTTTATAACTCATCATCAACTCAGGCACCGTGAAACGGTACTATGTCTGAAGTTACCATCAAGCAAACATCCTTGTATTGGATCATCAGATCACCAGTCGTTCAAGTTCTTTAACCCTTCACCACATACAACTCTTTTTCACACTTTGCCCCTCAGGGAAACAAACTCTTCAGGCCAGCAGCCTGGCTTCACTCCGTTCATATAACGTCGGTTATCCCACTAGGGATTGAACCTTTCACGCTTGCAGTTTGTCCCAAACATGGGATCAAACTTTTTCACACCTACAGCTTATCCTGAACTTATGATCAAACTTTCTTTTTCCCCGCAGTCTGACCTGCACATGGGATCAAGTTTTTCGGCTACAAATCATACTGAGGGGTGAACTACGTCAACCTGATCTCCTTGATACACGGGAGTACGTAGGCAACCATTTTACATGGCCAGGTCGCAATAAAACAAAAACAACAAAAACATTTCTACACCCTTCTCATTACAAAAGTAAAAAAACAAAAACATTTCTACACTATTCTCATTACAAAAAATAAAACAACAAAAACATTCCTACACCCTTTCTGCAACAAACAACATTGAACCTCTTACACCAGGTTCCAACTAAGCAGACCTGATCTCCTCTTTAATAGGAGAACGTAGGTAGCCATTTATGGTTCGGTCTCACCCCCTATCAAAACACCAACACTTTTCAACAGTACTAGGATCACCCTTCAATCCACTACATTTCATTGGCTTCAGACCAAAGGGATGGAATTACCTGAACTCCTCCTAAATAGGAGATTCGACGACCATCTAAGCTGTGGTTGTGTCTCAAAGAGCAATACCAATCCATGAGAGATGGAATTAACTAGGTTCCTCCTGAATAGGAGTACTGGCGACCATCTGTGGTGCGGTCAATCTCAAAGAGGGAAAGCCACACTCCTCTCCACATTTCCATACAGAAACCACTCCCAAGACACAAAAGATGGTAGGGATACACACATATCGATGATCCATTCTAAACTGTCCAGAGATAACTCAATGTCCATCCATCAAGGAGGAATTCAAAATACATCAAGATCACAAACCCTGAAGAAGCAGGCAAAATATCAAGCAAGTATCAAGGCATATCTAAAAGGGAAGTGATCAAAAAATATATTTCCCTGCTATATATAATGTTGTTTGATATACACAATGTAAATTGTACATGAAAAAATGGCTAAGCTAGTCTGTGCAGGAAAATACAAGCCCATCTACAAATAGGTGTATATGCGAGCTATCAAGTTATGTTCTCCTGTACAAGGGTATCCACGCGAGCCAACAGATCTACAGCCATCTGCATGGTGACTCTATGCTCATCAATGTACGTGTTCATCTCTGCAATCATGTCAGTGGTAAGGGACCTCATTATAGTACTATCTATAACGGCTACGTCCCAGGAAGATATGGCGCTATCCTTCTCAACGGTTATGGCATCTCTGGCTGATCTGGCCTCATCTCACTCAACAACAGCGGCATCTCTACGAGCTAATGCCTCATCTCTCTCTAACAAAGATGCGTCTCTCCCATCAAGGGCTGTCAACATCAAGGATCTAGCTTGATCTCTCTAGAAGGTCATCAGATGAACACTCTACTCAAAATCTTGTCTTTGAATCTTTGGATCACAATTAGCTAAATCGGGAGAATCTAAAAGAGATGCTGGCAACCTAGTAAATGGCTCCTCCTCGCTGTGGGAATCAATATCGTCCATGGGCTCTCCATCGTCTGAATCACTACTCGACACTATGGATACTACCGTAGCCGATGAAGTCTATATCTCCATCCATGGAGAATACTTTGGCGAACAGCCCAGATGGCTAACAGAAAAAGCAGCTATCTCACGCTGATCCCAACAAGCATACACTCGGGATCGGTCCTCTGTTGGCAGATGGCGAGAAGCTAAACGCTGACCTAGCGCCCCCTCAAAAGGATGGAAGTCCTAAAACTGGTCAAACTGCGACATCACGGCCAATGGGTGATAGGTAGTCATGCCCCTTAAACCAGCCAGAGGGAGATAGTCCACGCCCGGAGCATGAGTAATAAAGCTATAGGGTGAGCTAAGCCCTGTGCACGACAAAATGACAAAGGGATCACTGATCTCCGCCAAGAGTACCGACCAAGACATAGCGTCTATACATTCTGATGACTGAAAGGAGTAAGACATATCTATATCATGGGTGAAGCAATACCCATGTCAGCGGAAAGTGGCAATCTGTCTCAAGTGTGACATAAACCACACGTCTGTACATGGCCGAAGCGCTTTTAAATACCCTGCGGGTAAGTCTTTGAAAAAACGGGCGACTTCAGTCTACGTCTACCACACAATCATCGGAATGATGGTACGACCCTCCCTAAGAGCTCTTACTGCCATGATAACACCGATATCTATCTCATCCATATATTGTGGCATGTACACATACGCCACTATGCACATCAAGAATGCATCCACTCTGGCCAAATGCCACTGGTCCTCTAGTATGGTGAAATCTCCAGAATGCCGAGCATAGCTGTCCTCAGAGCCAAATCTGTCAGTCAAAAAATGCTTGGATATCACGTGGCCGAATGTGATCTCATCCTACACAACCCTACTCCTCAGACCGGTGAGGGTCATGAACTTTCGACTCATGTCCCCAATAGCCATGTGCACACAAGGTCTGTCAAGTGGCAGCATCATCAAACATGCATACTCCTTCAGGTCATAGTATGCTACAACAGCTGATCTACAGTCACCTTGTCTAATGGTGACATATTATCATACCACGATCTGAGACGAGAGGCCACCAATAATGGTGGGGTACGATCTATGCGGCTGACATCTGTGTGGGCCGTATCATATAACCATCCAGGGGTCAATTCTGAATATCTCTAGACATACATACACATGCATAACATAATACATTCATTACAGATAATAGATGGCAATATGATATAGGGAATGAAAAATTGTACATATATTCCTAAGTATATAATCATCTACATACATCATCTCTATAAAGCTAAAAATACAGGGAAATGGGGCACAGACGCCCTACTACTAACAGAGGCCTATCAAAAGATATAGCGAGAATGGGGCACATCCACCCAATATCTAATAGAAGAATATCAAAAAAGAAAAAGAGAATACACATCAGAAGAAGACAATGGTGTCAATATCTACATCATCAATCCTATCCACCTAATGTAACTCTTCCTGAGTCACTAGATCTCTATCAACAGGGATATCAGGCCTATACAAAGGAGGATCTACACCGGCAAAGCCAAATGGGTCATCTAAAGGGGCCAACGCCTGAGCTGGAAGGATCAAACGAATCTGCCTCTGCCGGATCTCTGTGCAAATGCCGGATAAAGAAATGTGCTAGGTCCAGTCACTGGGTTAAACTATCAGTCTATGTCAAATGAGTCAGATCTCGGACACAGGCTAGCCAATTCATCATCATCACAGATCTTGGAACCATATCCCTCATAAACTGAGTGGCGCGGGTCTGGGCTCCAATAGTACGAAGGGACCACCAATGCTGGAATATATCCTGAGTGCATGGACCCTCTGATAGTGCAAAACAATCAACACCCAACAATGGGATATCAAGGACGGGTGACTGCGACACAGGCCAATAACGCTTGGCAGGAGGCAAGATCAACATACGGATCTCTCCTCTGGTGCTCTTAAAAGCACGCTCTCTTAAATAGAGCTCCTATCCTCCATCAGTGAAGAGAGGAACCCTACGGCTGGATATCACGTGCTCGACGCCAGTCGGGTACCCATCCTCAAATCCAATGGCCAAGTGCTCCCCAGAATAGGGAATCCATATGATGACGTCAGCTGTCAACAACTCCAGTTGTAGCCGGTAATGAGTAAAACCCTCAGCTACAAGGACATCCGCTAGTATGGAATGATGTCATCACCGTCCTCATGGATGGGTAGAATCCTAACCAAGCCTCGGTCAAGTCACGCGAACGCATACGTATGCCCCTGAGGAAATAGGAAAAGGTGTAGGAACCCCAATCATACTCTCCTATACGGTCGACATGTCGCGTGGCGCTGATCAAAGCGAATGACACCGTTGAAGAGTTATCTACTATGAAGCAGCCCCTAATAATCATCAGGAACAATCACCGAAGAATGCAATCCCTGACTCTGACATCAGCTGGTATGGGCTCACTCAAGAGCCCACTCATAGCATCCACGCTCAAAGGACCCGTACGGACGGTCCTGCCCTTGAGCTCCTCCACCGGAACTCCTAGCAAGGATCTGACCGTAGTCGGGGTAATATCCGTCGTACAAGGCTCTGGCGCCCCTCCAAACTCCCTACCTGTGATAAACCGCCATTCCATTTGCGTCATCATCACCTCACAGTCCAGCAAATGGAGTGACTGAGTCTAGTGAAATCAACGCTCAGATAATGCCCTGAGGTAACCCCTGGGACATCGATGGGGAAGGATGGAAAAGAGCGCCCCAAATCCCCAGTCATGCACAATCGCTCTATAGTCAGGATGCAGAGCCTAGTACATGGAGTGAATGCTGAACCAGTTCCCTCGAGGCTATGTTAAGCCGGGAACCTACATGAAATACATAAGAAAGAAGGAAGATTAAAGATCTAACTTGATACCTCGTTACCGTGCAAGTACATCGAGGAATGTTGACTCAAATCACCCAGAATCTCTGGGTTTGCCACCTGAATACTCGGGAGGTCCCTACAGAGAACATGTGCAGCAAGAGCTGGGTCCACAATTGGAATATCCTCTTCCTCGTCCTCGACGTCCGACACATCAACCTGGACTGGACGTATCACCGCCTCCACCAACCGACGAGGTTGTCTAACAGAACGAGGTCGCGACACTTCAGATGCCCTCTTTTGTACACCAGAAGTGGTCCTACGAGGACTACTCGGGCTAATCCGGATCCATAATATCTGGACAAAAGTCTCCAAATCATCTTAAAAAGGGTGTGGTAATTTCTAACCTGGAGATTTCTTTTTCAAAATGCATTTTATGACTACATGCATGCATTCATCACTTTAACATACGTCTACAGTATAGTTGAAATTGCATGACTATTCAATACCTACATTTTGAAATTTTTGCCATAGTCCCCTCTATAAATAGGACTATCCACATGCACATAGGCATGACTAGGTGACCTTTTAGTAGCACACCTGCCCACAGTCATATACATACTATATGCATTAAAAGTCAAAGTCATCAATCCTTAAAGGTAGTTTAATTACCAGGATTACTTTGCATTTTTACCTTTTGCTCATTTATCCTCAAATAGGATAAGAAATAGCAGAAAATGGTGCCAATTTGACTATCTTAAAGGTCAAAAAATTTTACATCATTATGTTCATCATGGTTTAATACTAACATTTACTATGTTGAATATTTTTTATCAAGTCATTTGAGCATGCATATTCAATACTATGTGTTTAGATGCATTTCATGTGATAAGGCATTTTCTAACGAATAAAAACTGGAAAAGAAGACATGTATACATTACCAGGACAATGTAGAACACTTGTACGGTGACAGAATTTGCAGAAAGACGTCCAAACTTAGCAGATCTGAAGAAGAGCTCTCAGATTTCCTTCATGCACAATGACATGAAATGACTTGAAAAGTAACCTCAAAGATTAATAGCCACTCACTACCGGGTCAGCAGTCCATCTACTACCGCACTGCGGGTGTACTTGCACACCCCACGTGGGTCCCACCCCTTCGTCTTGGTCCAGTTCAAGTTGTAACGGAGTTCTCACAACCTGAAAAAGCCAAATCAAGAATAAAAGCGCTATGCGATTGAGCAGAGTGACTTACAATCCTGGTTTTCTCAGACTAAACCCTGGGTTTGCACATCACTCATTGGTATTCGCCCGAGCACAAGGTACACTATACTGATGATGTCAGATGTTACAAGTCACACTCGGCAATACCTTATGCAGGTCCAATGCCGCCAATTCAGGGACATTACCCTAGTTCTCAATCAGACCCCAGCGGGGGAATCACGCATTTTCATATGTCCAAATACATAAAACCCCAGCGGGGGCATCACGTGTTTGCATGTGTCGAAGTACATATCCCCGGCGGGGGCATCACGCATTCTATATTAACACCCCGACAGGGGGCATCACGTGGTTTCAAATTTTGAAGTATATAACCCCGGTGGGGGAATCACACATTGTCATCAGTTGATGCACATATCAACGAATGTCAAGCAGCCTTGACATCACTATAACCGTTGGCAAGTAAATCCAACGACGCGTCAGAATCCATCCGATGATTTCAGCCGTTGATGCACACATTAGCGAAGATCAAGCAGATCCCCGGTGGGGGTTACAACGCGTATTTATCTATTGATTCACACGTCAGTGAAGGTCAAGCAGTCTTGACAGTCTGCCCAACAGGGGGTTTATCCGATGACGTATATGTCAATGAAGCTCAGGCAACCCTGACGACAAGTACTATTGGCAGTAAATCCAACAGAACATTTATATGTCCTGGCGATACAAACCAGGAAAGGTCAACATTATTGAGGAGGATCGATGATGGAATATGTTATACACATCCTCAAACAGACTAAGCTTTATCCCCAAAGATCTCTTGTACACGAGAGGCTTCTTCGGAATAAAGTCGGTATCAAGGATTAAGGACTTTGGTGATAACCCCAACGTCAACATCCTAAAAGATTTGGATCACACGTCCAATCTGGTCAGCAAAGACATCATTGACCATCCCCTATAGAAGCAACAGAGAGCCAGAAATCATCCCCAGCATGTGGGAAAACAATCCATATGCATCATACAATTGCATCATGTTGCTACACATCGCATCATGTTTATCCTGTTGCATTTCAAGTGTCTAGGATTCTTTATCTTATCCATGCCATTGCATTGCATGAATATGATAAAGAGGGGCATCTATAGACATTCAATATTTTCTGCACACCTGTTACTGACATTGCAAGAGGGCAGATTTGCCTTTCAGAGATAACCCTGGAAGAAAGCTCGTATCCAGTCCGGATACTACCGAAAATTCAATCTCAACCCCGGAAAACACACCGGGAGTATCAGTTCCAACCTCAGAGATAACCCCAAGGAATGCAGTTCCAATACCAGAAATTCCACCAGAGAAGGCCGATTCATCTCGGAGATAACACCAAGATATTTAGTCTCAATCCCAACACTGGGAGTAGTAGTAACCAACCTTGGAGATAACCCCAAGGAGTGCAGTTGCAGCTCCAGAGATAACCCCGAAAATGCTTGTTTCAAATACATGCAATCAGCTTCAATCTTGGCACTCAGTACAAGACTCGGAGATAACACCGGGAAGATAGGAACACCTCTGAGATGACACTGAGGACCTTCAACACTTGTAGCAGTCCAATCTCAGAGATAACCCTGAGCAACGTCTGCTTTATTAGTCCAAATCGGAGATAGACTCGGTAAGGGGCAAAGTCATCATCTTGCCACCTTGACGCCACATCGCACCGTCTCAACGTCTTATACATACATTTCTACACAGCAATGTCCCACAAGAACCAAGGAAGTCCAATCCCAACAGACTATTACGCTGGGCAACAGATAGAATTTGAAGCTTGAAGACCGGAGGGCATTGTCCCATCATCCTGACTTCGTACAACCTCTAATCCCATGTTATTGCGTAACTCTCGACAACGACGATCTAAAATTGGTCTTACATACCTCAATTGGATGCCCGGATTGCAATTCTAAAAGCTTGAACGAACATCACAGTATATGCGTGCACGTACTTCGAGATAGTAGGACCCGCGGATCCCTGGGCACTCCGAGAAGTCGCATGTACATCTTTGACTAGCCGCATCCCCCCTCTATAAATAAAGGGCTTGGGGTGGCCATTTGTATAAGAAAAAAGGCAAGGAAGCCTGTCAAATTTGCTTTGTACACACCCTAAACTGAGTGCTTTCTCATTTTAAATACTTGTGAGCTCACATATAGCTACTGTTTGTACCGGCGTGAGCCGAGTGTTCATGCAATTAAATTTATAGAAGTCTTCTTTGGCAGCCCACTGTAAGCCTTCTTACACACTTTAAAGCTTTTCTCTTCAACTTTGCACACACCATTCTTCACATTGAGAGTCGTGTTGCGTGTGTATGCCTGGACTTCATCGTGGTTTCATTTCATTTTATATATATATATATATATATATATATATATATATATATATATATATATATATATGGACTAACATTATCGAGTTATGCCTCGATTGAGCCTAGACTTATGTCTGGAGCATTTATTTGCTTATTTATACATATATATACATATATATATAAATATATATGAACTGTGTGTCGAACTCTATTCGATGAGCCTAGACTTAAGTCTGGAGTGTTTATTTACTTATATATATATATATATGAACTGTTTGTCAAACATTGTTCGATGAGCCTAGATGTTATATCCGGAGCGTTTACTGCTTTAATATATATATATATATATATACTTATATATATAAACTATTGTCAGACTTTGTTCGATGAGCCTTAATTTTACATCCGGTGCGTTTATCGTTTATATATATATATATATATATATATATATATATATATATATATATATATGTTTTCGTCCCGCTTAGAGCTTACTTCGTGGCGATTGATTGCTTTTACAGTTTTATTTACATTTCTGATCCCCCATGAATGTGACGCCCCCAAAACAGGTATACATCACCCATCTTGAGTCGCCAAATACATAGTACAGAATACAAATACAATCTTAAATATACAACATGAGCTATGAGTTTTAATATAAATATTGTCTTCTAGACAGTATTCAAACACAAAATAAGTCCTCAATACATTTATTATCACACTATTTCATAGAATAGTGAGGACTACTAATGCTATCATCTGGATCGTCACTCCATTCCCCGACTAGTCCCCGCTACGTTCTCATTTCCTGAAGAGAACAATGAAAGTAAAAGGGTGAGCTCAACTAGCCCAGTAAGAAATATTATGACTAAGATAATGAAGAATAAATTATCGTTAGCCTTCAACAGTGTTAAACTGATACAATATAACAACCATCAAGTTTAACTACAGCGGAACAAGCAATCCATTAGAAGAGTCAAGTAGAGAATAAAATCTACTATCTTCTATGATTTAAAAGGTTTTTCATCACTTTTATCACCGAGACTCAGCTTACTAAATAATCCACATCATCAAATCATCCCTGCACTACAGGCCAAGGATATTCTTTAGTATCACGACCATGAATTATCCATGCACTATGGGCCAAAGATATTCGTGTTTTTATCAACGGTCCTGATCATGCCATAAAACAATTCATCTTTGCACCCTTGGCCGAAGAGAATCCATAGCCATAATCATACCAAAAACTGTCCATCAATGCACTACGGGACAATGAGGATTTTTTTTACATCATTTGTAACATTACGGTCATGATTATACCGAATAATCCCTGGTCATAATCATACCAAGTCCATCTATGCACTACAGGCCACAGATGACTTTCAACATAATATAAACATGAGGATGATGACAATGACATAATAATTCAATAAAACAAGTTCAAGAATTAATTTACCCAGGAACCAATAACGTCCAAATTGTCAACATGATACTGCTTTGTGGAGTAAAATTTCAAGAATGCTCAGAAGAATTTTTCCATGAAAAGATACTTGATGAAGCGCAAATATCAAGGATATTCCACTAATTTCATGGAGTATAGAAACTAAAATATTAACCAACTGAGTATAATAACATATATGAAACTGCAAATGGATTTTCGCTGCCATACGGTAATCCACTTAAGACAGATCATTTCCACAATTTAATAAGAAATGAATATAAAGGATCATTCACCATGCATGTGATAATCCACATAGACAGGTTATTCCAACAGAATAATAAAGAATGGAATAATAGAAGAAATCACTATGCATGCGATAGATCGCACAGACAGGTTATTCCAACAGAATAATAAAGAATGGAACCAGGTCATGCGTAAACGCACCGACAGGATATTCCGACAGAATAATAAATAATGGAACTAGGTCTGGCGTAAATGCACAGACAAGATATTCTGACGAAATAATAAATAATGGAACCGTGTCCAGGCGTGAACGCGACAGCAGAGGATATTCCACGAAATAATAAAGAACGGAATATTAGAAGAATTTCACCATGTATGCGGTACTTCGCATAAAACAGGTTATTCCAACATAATAATAAAGAATGGAATAGTAGAAGAATTTTACCAAGTATAGGGTAACCCGCGTATACAGATTATTATAACAATATAATAAAGAATGGAATAAAAAAATTTCTCTTCACGAATAAGAAAGAAATAATACCTATTACGAGTACAACAAATAATATCCCTTATGAGTACAACAAATAATATCCATTACCTTTGAAAGAAGAATATTCCGACTGGTAGGGTGAGGATATACTCGAAGAAAACTTGTACTATGCTCAAAGCTTTCTTAAACTCTAAAGAAATACGCTCAATATTATAGAAGAAGAACCCTCTCTATAGTTTCTCTCTCTAGAGTTTCAGTGAATTCGTAAGAAATAATGAATGAATGAGCTTCTATTTATAGAAGAATGGACTGCATAGCAACTAATTCATGAACGATCTAGATTGATTTATTTTTAATCGGACGATCCATATTTAAAGCAAAATCTTTTAAATAAAATATAATATATTCTATTTATAATCTAATAAAATGAATAACTTTATAAAAGTATTATGTTTTATATAAAAAGATTTTACTATGCAAAACACTATCTTATCACAGACGGATGCAACACTATGCATAATAAAATATAATATATTCTATTTATAGAATAACTTTATAAAAGTATTACTTTTTATATAAAAAGATTTTACTATGCAAAACACTATGCATAATAGAATATAATATATTCTATTTATAGAATAACTTTATAAAAGTATTCTTTTTTATATAAAAGCTTTTCTATTTTATTACATTAATAATACTAATAAAACAAAACCGAAGTGACTTATCACGTAAACATCAATAATCAATACCGTAGTGCTACTATGCAACCACGTATTATTCAGTGCTTTTTACTACCGAGTAGTTTAACGCTTTTAACGGTGAAAACTTCCATTTATTATTCTCATAAAAATATTTTTATCGTTTTCTCCATCCGACAATAATTCCGTTGCAGGGTCCACCAATGATTGTACCGTCGTACAGATATTCCCCGACAAAAAGAATATTCCTCGACCAATCGAATATTATACAAAAACTTGCATACTTTTCAAAATTTATAAACACTACCCACAACTATAACATTATCTCAAATCCACACCATAATATTAAAAAAAATATTTCGAGAAAATTAAATCTTTATTCATAGAATCTGGGGTCTCACAATGAAGGTGCTTCGTGGTGGCTGATCATGTCTATATATATATATTTACAGCTTTTATATATATACCTGCTAACTTATTTCATATCAATTGCGGCATCATCTGAGCCTAAGAGTCATGTGATCACAGATTCAGTCTACTGGTTCTAGATTCGGTTCCCGTGATGGACATTTTTAGCTGTAAACATCATGTAAATTTATTCACGGTGTTTGGATTTCCTCAGATGGTTTTCAAGCCCACGAGGAGTTTGACACTGCTTTTTACATTATTTTCTCGAATATGCTTCGCATCTCGAAAATTAAAAGTAATCAAGCCGAACACTTAATAAAAAATGGAAGTGTAAAAGGTCACAATTACTATTGAGCACAAGGGATTGAAAAACCTTTTTCTTACAAAACATCACTGTCATATCTTGTTTAAAACTGAATTTTTACACAAATTCAAACCATGTGTATATAGGTGCGAATGAGGCCTCGCACTACTTCCATATAAATAGCACATTGACCCACACACGCACATTCATATAACAGTTTCTTGAAAAGTGGCGGTCACCGTGGTAACACGGATGTCGGGGGGTGCCTAACACATTTCCTCCGCATAATCAAGCCCCCGGACCCTAATGAATATCGATTTCACCAACTCATTTAGCAGTGTCACATCACTGGGTCAATGTGCAATCCTTTTCTCGGTTGTGTTGGTACAACCATATAAAAAACCAATTGGCGACTCTTAATAGTCCATCGTCGACATGATACATGTTGGACCTTTTTCACTTATTTTTTCAAACAAATCTCACCTAACATGAGAACACCAAAGAACAAGAAACGAAAAGGGACATAAAAATCCCGACGTCGACAGTCGCATGTGCTCCGTTGCTTATCTCAACATTTTCAGATGCCATTTTATTACCACAAAACAAGGGTGAATTGACATGCCACATATTATCCCTATATTATGACTAACCAATTAAATAATAATTAAGCTTAGGTAGGTTGTAACATTCTAGAATTTTAAAGTGTAATATTAAATATTCATTGATATATATATATATATATAAGTATTTAATGGATATGTTTATTTGTTGAATAAATAATTAAATATTAAATATTAAATAATAAATATTTATTGAATTATATAAGTATTTAATGGCAATTTGAGTTGATGTGGTTTAGTTAATTATTTGTTGAATAAATAATTAAGGAGCTAAGAAAATTAATTGTTATGAGATTATATACTAATTTAATTTAATAAGTAAGCTAGAGAGCTTATAATGATTAAATGAATTATAGTATTTTAATTGGAATTTGTGATTAAAATAAAGTGTTAGTTGGTTGAATAAAATTATAATTTACGTTATATTGAATTATGTGTTAAAGTAATTTAATAGATTAATATCTTAATTGATTAAGTTGATTAAATTGATTATTTAATTAATAAGAAGTATGACAAATAACCTTGCTATAAGGGAATTATTAAAATAAATTAAAAGAGTTTAATTTAGTTTTGCCAAACATGTCTTATTGCCTATTAAGTCTTTTATCTAATTATGTTTTACCAAACAAGGCATAAGGATTAATGGGTTATTTTTAGTTAGTTAACCAAACAAGCCTTATGGCTTTTGATTTCAAAAAAAAAAAATTATAACTGATATCAGTTATATGTTTTATATTTATGTTATATAATTAATATATATTATATCTTATATACGTTAGATATCTAGTACGTAGTTAGAGTTAGGGAGAAAAAACAAAAACTTAGAGAAGAAGAAGAGAAGAAGAAGAAAAGTGAGAGAGAATTGGAGAGAAGAAGAAGCTTGAGAATCAAAAAGGGTTGGTCATCATCTTCTTCAAACAAGGTACCATCTAAACTCTATTATTATTGTTCTTTTCAAAGTTATAGTTGTATTCTCTCTCTCCCAATTTTCTCCATGAAAGCTTTGTAGAAGTGGAATTTTGTTATGTATGTGGTTTTATACGATAATCTAGTGTCGTTAAACTATTTTCTTAAGCTATAATTGAGAATAGTCCATGAATTTATATTATGTATATGGTTGTGAAGAAAAACTATTTTTAGAGAGAGTTTTTGTGAATATATATTATGTAGCTTAAAGTAGAAATTGAGAGTTAATTAGTTGTTTAGTTGATAAATTAACCATCTAATTTGATAGAGTATGTATAATTATTGATAAAGATAATTTGAATTAATTGTTTTGGTTGAAAAACAAAATTTACAGTGTTGATTTTTATTGAAATATCAAAAAGTGAGTTTTTATCAAAAATAGTGAAATTGGATGTTTTAAATTTGTTGTTTATGTTGTTGTATGGGTAGAAACATGTTAGGAGTTCTTGAATTATGCTTACATGAAGTTTTTGTATGAATTGCATGTGAATTAGTCTGTTAGAAACGAGCTTGTAGACCAAAATTGGCTTTTTCTTGTCTTGCTGATTTAAATGTAGCTTACAAATGCAGACTGACCAAAGAAGAATCGTTAGTGGCGCTATTTATCGCCATGCCTTAGCAGTCAAGTAGCCTTCAGTGGTTTATTTACCGTATGACGTCATATCATCCCCACGTCATAGTAATAAGCACTCCATAAGCAGTAAATGTGGCCGCTGATGCGAAGTTAGCGTAATGGTCTGACAAAGGTACTTTTTTATGCGCAAAATTTTAAGAAAAGTTATGTGATGATAGTAGGATCGTAAAAATGTTGATTTTAGTATTTCTATACTATGAATAATTATGTTATTAAAGATTAACTTGTGTTATAACTTGATTATATGATTAAATAATCAAATATACATGATGAATGAATGTAGTTAAGTTAAGTGGTAAAGTGGTAATGACTAACTATGTCATGATGACATATGTATATAGGATATTGTGATTGAATTGTTCGGTTTAATCTACGAAACAAGGCAAGTTTTCTAATCTATTATCTTGTTAATTCAATTCTTCGCTTTCAATTCGATTACAATATAATGATGTAAGTTATTCTGGAGCAAGTTATTCTTGTATTTAACTTGTTGTTTATCATGCACAACTATATATACTAATGTCGAACATTTCTATCGTTCAAATTGATATGCATGCTAAGTATTCAATTCTAATTAACCTTTGCTTAGTATTGTTCAAGCAAGGTATGTTATAGTTATTCAAATTGTATTCTATTAGATTATTCCTAAAGCATGACTTTAGTTTACTATGATTGATTCAATCACGATTATTCTATAGTATAGTGTTATTGGTTTTATTCAACTACTCCTTAGTTGATGTTCGTTGAATTCCAAATTACCTTGAAAGCTTATTCAAACTAAACTTCCTTTGGTGCGGACTTGTACTCTAAATACTGAGATGAACAACCCTATTGTTATGATTAGGGGTTAACTTACGCATATCGTTAAAATGTTTGTTCACAATACATTGTACGAAGGGCTGATCCCCCTAAGTACGAGGTCCTTATAGTCTTATGACTGTTAAAGTTGGAGTTGAAAGATTACTTGCAACTGTGGACGTAGTTCATGGTCTTACGACCCTCAGTGATGTATATTTTCCATGTTTTGGAATTCCAATTTCTGATTATTGTTGATAGAGTACTATTCACTTTTGATGAGCCTATTTCGACAGTTATTATTGTTAGACTCCTGTTGATTCCATATTACATCCAGTGAGCAATTGTTTTGATCACTCTTGCATATTTATAAACTCATTGCAGCTAAAGAAGAGAAGGTAGGTGAACCTTTGACTATCAAAGGAAAGGGAAAAATGTACAAGTGATGAAGACTTGTAATTTTTACTTTGATTAAGATGTTAAACTTTTATTATGTTGATCTTAGACTTTATTTTAAAGAAGTTATGTAATATTTTCCGCATTTGAATGATGATTTAAGGTTAGATAACCTGGGAGATTTTTATTATGTAACCCTTTAATGGGGAAGGTTTTTATTTATTCAGTTTTATTATGATTGGGTAATTAGATATGAATGTTTGATCAAGTGAACACCAAATCCTGTGGGAATAAAGTACTTGGATTTGGGGGTGTCATAAGTTGGTATCAAAGCTTTAGGTTATGAACCTTAGGTGGGGGAAAAAGCCTTAGGAAGTAACCTTTGAAAAGATAGTGGAGATAACTCTTATCGAGTTTTAAGAAAGAAGTAATAGAACACTTATGTGCTTATGTGATTATAATTGATGTACTCGTGAGTGTCTAGTAGTAATGATTAATTAATAATTAAAACTTTAAAACTTTGTTGTCAGGATGACTAATGTCGGAGAATCTAGTCAGGCTAGGGAGGAGGGACCTCAAATGCCTATAGAGGAGGAGCCTCGCGACATTCAGGTAGTTTGGGAACAACTACTGCCATGGGAGTCAGCCCCGTTGGTCACAGTAGTCGAAGATGAGGATGATGACATGGAAACAAATGAGGAAGATCCCGTGGAGCTGCCACAGACGGATGAACAAGATTCCACTTAACTTGATAGCTGGCCATATATACGATGAGGTGCATGACCGTAACGTGGAACTTCATGATACAGTTGAGGAGTTACAGGAGATAGTAGCTAAACAACAGACTGTAATGATACAAAAAGACGGGGAGATCCAGGATCGTGAAGAACGACTGACAAATGTCGAGGAGAAACTAGTACAGACTGAAGGAGAGAAAGAACAACTGATCGAAGTGGTCACCGAATCAAGAACAAGTGAGAGAAGAAGCTGCTAAGAGGGCAAGAGCTGAAGATGCTTACGAGGAAGCTTTTCAACGAACCAGATTAGCAGCAAGAGACACACAAGCAAAGAGGATGAAGATGGAAGAGATGGATAAAGTATTTAACACCACAATTAATCGAGCTCAAGATCGGGTCATGGGATATCCTATTCAGTTCGAGACGCTACCATCATTCGTGTTAAATTGCAGAACAATGTTTCCTGGAGAAGTCAGAAAAATCGAATTTTTGAGAATTAAATTTTTATTTTTATTAAATGAATTTAATTAATTATTTATGGAGCAAGCTAATCGAACGTCGTTCTCTGGCCTAGAAATGTCATAACATCGTAGGATTTTGGCTACGTGGTAGAATTAAAGTGTTTGAATCTCCAAGATGAAAATAAAAGCTTTCCGAGAAATTTTCTGAAAAATACTATTCACGCATTTCTGCTCGAGAATTATTTTTGAACTTCCGAGAAATACATAACGATAGAATATTGATGTGAGATGCAATATCAAATAATATTTTAGTTATGGAAAATGTAATATTTCGCCTGTGGACTTAAAACCTAACGTTTAAGGAAAATGATTTACGAGAAGGAAATGTAATGTAATTATTGAATTAAGCGATGATTGTATAATACGTAGGTATTGTACGAGGTAGAGAATACGAGTATAATACGAGGTATTATACGAGTACGTATGAATGATGGTATATCGTATATGAGTAATAAATATACGAGGGGAATACGAGATGAATACGTGATTATACGTTATAAGGCTTTAAGCTCAATATATTGAATTTGTAGAATTGGTAGGATTTGTTAAGTATTATGTGAGCCCAAGTATTGAATGGTTAAGTCTAATGTGAATTTATTAATGTAAGCTCAATGTTTGTTTAATTACAAGCCCAAGGTAATTTAATGTGCAAGCCCAAATGATTAAGCTAAGATTAATTAAGATAAGGCCCAAGGTAAATATCCAATGGGTTAGGGGATGGTTTAAACCAATGGGGCAACCCATGGATAATCCAATGAGATGAACAAGAAAACTTAGAAGCTAAGTTAGTGTGGTGATCACTCAAAGTGCTTATAAGTGATGACAAAGTAAACTTAAGGACTAAGTGTTGCGGGGAGCAAGTAGACTTAATGATTAACTAAGTGTGATGGCGCAGTGTGTGTGGTGAACAAGTAAATAATGTGAGGAGCAAGTTTACTTAATGCCTAGGTAATGAATAGTAAGGAGGTGGATGGATTAAAGACTAAACTACCCTAACTTAGGATTTCCTATAAATAGCAAGCTTTGTAATTCATTTGTGGGTTGTTATATTTTCATCCAACTTAAGGTTGAGAGCTTATTTGGTAGAGAGAATAAGCACTTATAAAAGCTAGACTTTTATTATTAGATTTTCCACAACAACTTATAGCTTAATGGCTTGAGAGAAAAAAGCTAGAGAAGCTTGAGTTCTTATTAAGCAAAAGCGAAGAAGAAGTTTAAGGTGTAGCAAAAGAACATCAAAGGGTAAGCCATCTTTAACCATGTTTCTCTTTCTCTCCCATTGTTAGAGAAAGGGGTATTGGTAGAACTAGCATGCTAAGGAAGGGTAAGAATGAATGGTTAATGGACTTAAGTAAGTAATAAGTCATGAATAAGTCATTTCTACTTATATAAGTTATGAACTTATGAAGATCTTGTAAGAACTTGTCATTTGATAATGGTGATGAAGTTAGTATATAACTTAATAAGAAATTGTAAGAACTTGTAACATGTTTACATTAATGGCACTAGTATGATAAGAAGATGTAAGAATAATGATTAAAGGACTTAACTCATTAATAAGTCATATGAAAATAAGACATAAGTTATTAAATGGAAATATAAGTATTTTATACTTTAATAATTTGCAAAAATCATCAAGAATAGGTAATGACTTATCATGAATATAAGTTAACGAAGCATGTATGTCAAGGTGATAGTATAATGGATTGAATCCAAGTGAAATGGTTTAAAAATCTCAAATAACGAAGTTTCACTCTTAATTTACACGATTGAGCGACGATCGTCGAATTAAGTGAAATTCTCGGAATGGAAGTCGAATTTTGATATTGAGCTTGGAAACATTGGTTTTCAATGGAGACAAGTCGTATTTGTCATTATAGAGTTGCGAACTCGAAAATGGCCGGATTCCAACTTAGAACGAAGAAACGAGCGTTGAACATTCACGAACGTTTATCGTTTTCATTAAAAAGGGACTAATAGGTGAAATTTTAGCAAACAAAGTCTAATAGATAAAATTATTGCATAAACGCATAGAGTACGTAATTTGTGAACCATAGACTCTTGAATAAGCCAATTCGGACTTATAACGAAGAAGTTACGAGTCAGGAATCTCATGAAGTTGAAAATCATCAAAACTATCGTGGCTCGAGTCCGCACCAGCGTACGACTCAAGCTTAAATGATGGCGCCCACAGCGACGTAAAGTGAGCTTTAGACACTGCAAGCTCACACCACAGCGCTGATATAGTTAACAAAGGGACTCATGTGCATGTGGCTTAGAGTCCGGTCTCAACCTTAATAGGCGGCTTGCATGTATGACACAACAAAGGATCATCTTATGCCGCATTACCTTGACCTTAAAACATAGACAATGAAGAATGTTTACAAGTGGAACATGAATGGGAATTGTTAACAATGAGTTAAAGAACTTAATCAAACATTATTAAGTTATAATTGAACCCCAAGTATGATCACTTAGGGTTAAAGAAAATCGATGGAAGATGAACGCAAAGGGTATTCAATAAATGTACTTAATCAATGACGATCGCGTTTAAGCATTAAATAACGTAAAGAACGTTAGTAAGCCATGAGGACGGATAATTAACTCGAACCGAGTTGTAATAATGAAGTAATTTCACTTAAGTGTTAGAAGAGAACGAAGTTAGTAAGAATGATGTAAAAGAATGACGAAAGTCGGAACCCATAATAATAAATCTAATCTGAGTTAGATTGAGAAGTAAGTAAGATTCTTTAGGAACTATGTATGTTCATTCATGACCTAATGTGGTATGTTATGTGATTATGTATTGTAGAGACTATAAAGACTCAAAGGAAACGTAATTGTCTTGTATGTGAATATTTGAAGGCAAGCAAGTTTTTCTTAAACGCTTGTCTAACCTTCGTGTTAGCCAGGTTTTCAAATGATTCAAGTTATGAGATGCATGTATGGTTTTAAAGAAAGAGTCGATGCCAGTTTTAGCTCGGCTAGACTAATCGTAATAGATTGATTGAACTATTTATAAGTCTTTCAATATAGAATTGCTAACGCTATCCTATGCCAACTCTTTGATACGGATTCAAGGTAAGCTTTGAATATGTATAAAAAATGTATTTTCATCGAGTATTCGATGGGCACGTGAGGTTGCCACAACTTAAACGTACACACGTTTAATGGATGTAGTGTTGATCAACATAGGGTACTATAGGCTGATCACCTAGATGTACTCGTAAGCTATGCCGGACTTACGGACTTAATGTCGGGTTGTCCTTTTCAAAGAAACTATAAAGACGTTCACGTCTTGAACGAAATTGATGAATTGATGAATATTGTTATTATAAAATGTTTTGAAGGAAAAAGGAAAGCTATTTTGAAGTATTGATAGTACTTACGTAACTATCATCCGATTATTGAAGATATACTGATTCCTATGTTTCAAGCATGCTTTTAAAATGAAATTGTTGTACTTACTTGAGCTTGTTATGCTCACTCTTGCTTGAACCATATGAATGCGACTTAGACCAAATGGACCAAAGATTTCTACAAGGATAAAGAGAAGGCTAAAGTGAGCGTGTAGATTGCCTATGTAATAGTATAGGTTTGTAATGATAATATTTGATATTATGACAAGAACAAATATAACGAGTTATAAAGAACACGGGAATGGTAGTATTGTTTTGGAATATATATAAGACATATTCGTTCTTTTGAGGCATTTCAATTGAATGTTTGTGTGAATCAGTAGCACCGTGGAGCACCATATATGTCGGGTTGAAATAGACCCGAATTTGGGGGCGTCACGGGTTAGTATCAAAGCATTAGGTTATAAAACTTAAGGGGGAAAAGAACCTTAGGCTCATAACCTCGTTAAGGAAGAGAAGTCCAAAGGAAGTAAACTCGAGCTTTACTTGAGTTGAATGAGTCGATAAGGTATTGAGGAAACTCGATATCAAAAGATTTAAAAGATGGAAAGTAACCCTAAATAAATTAAATGTGATTTGTGCTTATACGATTCTGTGTTATGTACTAATCAACATATGTGTTATTATAGGATGTCGATCGATAGCTTGATGTATAGAGATATACACGCGGTGAGCGAAGAGCTTGTGAACCAAGTAGAGCACATACCTATCTTGGGTGGCGGAGGTACCATAGTGATTCTAGAGGAGTCGGAGGCGGAGAGTACTTTTACGGAAGACTACTCAGAGGAGAGATGGATATAACGTCATACCTTAGTATGATGAATGAGATGGAGGCGAAGAAGAGAGGTAACATCGATTTCTACGGTGGTACCTACATTGGAGTCATCACCTCCGGATGAAATGGAAGCATTGTATCTGGCGGTAACAGACGAGAATGTGCAATAGAGTGCAGGTTATGCAAAATCGAGTGAAGAGATTAGTTATCTCCATGAAGCTAAGATGTCTGCGAAGCGATTTTGAGTTAGAACACGATAAGCGGTGCTTATGGCGAGAAGCGAGCTAGGAATTTTAAAGGCGGTAGGCCGATGAGCTTCGTGAGAGCTGGGGAGAAGGATTGGAAGATAGCACGGATGTCTTACATCCATGAGAGTGCACATAAGGATTTCAAGTTGAAGGTTGCTTGTTATTCTAATGAGTCAGGACAAACCCGTCATACTATTAGTCGGGATACTGTAGCGGCGATTGCGAATGAGAAGCACGAGGATGCTGTTATGCATTATTAGAAATCTAGAATTATAAATATGTGGGTAGTGACGTAAAACCCTCTTTTAAAGGGTAGTCTTTTGTAAATCCCAACTTTTGCGAAGTTCAATTGCGGGATAGAAATGTAATAGCATTTGGCTATGAAAACAAGTTGTAAATAGTTTTAATCTATGAAGAAGTATGTGTATATAATAAAGTTTTCATTGAGATGATTTGTTATGGTATGAGGTGGTATGTGGCGATTAATAACGAAGTAAGTAAATAGATAATAATGAAATTTTATTTACTTAATCTGAATAATGCCGCCTAAGAGAAGATAACGTAATCAGGAAGCAGAATCATGTAACGATAATGAAGGGGATCTGAACAACCCTATGCAAGAGTTTGTTAAGTTATTAACGGCTGTATTTACCCAAACCGGGGGTAGAATACCCGCGAAACCTAAGGTAGCTAGAACAATTACCTTTAAAGAGTTTAAAATCATAGGTCCGCCGGAGTTCAAATGAACGACGGACCCAATCGAGGCCCATCTGGGGTAAAAAAAGAAATAAAGAAGGCGTTTGTTATTACAAGCGTGGGTGAGATCTGAAGTTTTCTTTTGTGACTTACGAGGAAGAGTGAAGCCAACTTTTGGTAGAAGGCTCACCGGGGTGGGGTTAGAGCAGATCGATAGAAGCGTGGAAACAATTCAAGAAGGTTTTCTTTGAGAATTATTTCCCTACAAATATGTGAGGAGGATAGAGATTGAATTCTTAGAACTTAAGCAAGGGATATGATATTTCCCGATCGCGACCAAATTCAAATGAATTGGCAAGGTTTGTTTCACATCAAGTGTACAAGAGGAGGTGAAGGCTCGTAGAGATGGGCAGGGGCTTGAGACCCTAGCTCTATAGTGGGATTTTGGTGATCTAGAGTGTTTCCTATGGGATCATTCTGGAGAAGGTGATTATAGCATAAGATGGTAGTGAGTTGTAGACTTAATACCACAAAGAGGGAATGAATGAGAGCAAGGAAAAGGAGGAACCAAGGCGAGAGAATGCCAGTGGCGGTATGCTCAAGAGCGAAAAAAAATTTTAACTCAGGAAATCTTTGGAGTGGGACAAGGGATCCTAAGTGTAGGATTAAGGTGTGTAAAGGCAATGGAAAGACTTATCTAGGAGTCTCAATGGAAAGGGGTTATAAGTACCTTTAAACATTAAAATAGAGGAAGAGGAAATAACTTTAGTTAAATTATATTTGTGAAAATTATTTCATGGATAATAGAAGTAAGTAGGTATCGATAGATAAATCTTTGTTCATATTGAGAGAATCTGAGGAAATTCTCGGTATGAATGGGTTGATTAACCATAGAGCTATAACAAATAGTTATAAGTAAAGTGTGAACCTTTAGTTTTCTCGGAAAATCTAAGGTAGTAATTTACTGATAATAAAATACCAGCGACATTATTATTGTCGAACCATGACTCAAGTTAGGTTGGTGTTAAGGAAGAGGATGAGTTATTACGGTTGCATATCGACCATTATAATAGGAGTAAGATAGCGGTTAAGGATAAATACCCATGGCCCGGGATCGATGATCTATTTGGTTAGATTGAGAGGGCAAAGAATTTTTATAAAGATAGATATATGTATGGGGTATAGTCGGTTGGAAGTAAGGAAGAAGGAGGAGGTACCTAAGATGACGTTCGAGAATTCGTTATGGTTATGACAAGTTTACGGTTATGTCATTTAGGTTGACTAATGTGCGGAAGTAGGTTTTTTAAGTAAGGCGCCAATCAAGTCGGTGGCAATTTGATAGATACTCTTGTGGGATGCTATGGTTGAAGGTACCATTAAGCGTCACATGATTTAAAAAAGAAAGGTTGATTAAGGCACCTTTATTATCTTTATCAGATGATACGGGGAATTTTGTAGTGTATCTCGATGTTCGCATAGATAACATGATTGCGTGCTCTTATAGCATGGCAATGTCATTGTGTATGCATCACGCCAGTTAGAGGATTATGAGGAGGTCTATCCTACTTATGATCTAGAATTGGCAGTTGTAGTTTTTGAATTAAAAATATGAAGATAGTATTTATACGGAGAGAAGCGTGAGATATACACGGACTCTAAGAGTCTGAAATATATCTCCACACAGAAGAGTTGAATATGTAGTAGAGAGAGGACTGTGATATCTTATATCATTCAAGGAAGGTAAACGTTATGGCCAAGCCAAATGCGCGTTAAGTAGGAGGGGTAGGGAAAGCTATCGATGCTAACGACTCAGAATGAGTTAATAACGGAAATGGTAAGATCAGAGTTAGAAGTTAAATTACGGAATGAAGGGGGTAGAATTGTTATTTAAAACGTAGACTCAATGCACGATAATGAAACGAGTTAATGAAGTACAACTAGGTAACGAGGAATGTAAGCAAATGAAGAAGATGATGCAGGATAAGTAGAAGACTAAGTATTGTCTTATTTTGAGGGAGGAATTTGAGTTCCATATAAGTCTAACGTTAAAAGGATAAGCGAGATGATATAAAGATAGCGAAAATGTGTTAGTAAGTGTTTAACTTCCAACTCAAATTGTTAACGAGAAGTGATAAGTCATTGTGAAAAGATAATACCTTCGATGAAGGTGAAATGGAAGAACCCCAATGTCGAAGAAGCATTGTGGGAACTCGAGATTAAAATAAAGGAAAATTATCCTCTGTGGTGTAGGTATTATTAGCGAGATTACGGGGACAAAATCCTTATAAGGAGGAAGAGTTAAGCATACAGAGAAAATCGGATTTTGAGAATTAAATTTTTATTTTTATTAAATGAATTTAATTAATTATTTATGGAGCAAGCTAATCGAATGTAGTTCTCTGGCCTAGAAATGTCAGAACATCGTAGGATTTTTGCTACGTGGTAGAATTAAAGTGTTTGAATTTCCAAGACGAAAATAAAAGCTTTCCGAGAAATTTTTTGAAAAACACTATTCACGCATTTCTGCTCAGGAATTATTTTTGAACTTCCGAGAAATACGTAACGATGGAATATTGATGTGAGATGGAATATCCAATAATATTTTAGTTATGGAAAATGTAATATTTCGCCTGTGGACTTAAAACCTAACGTTTAAGGAAAATGATTTACGAGAAGGAAATGTAATGTGATTAATGAATTAAAAGCGATGATTGTATAATACGTAGGTATTATGCGAGGTAAGAATATGAGTATGATACGAGGTATTATCACGAGTATGTATGAATGATGGTATATCGTATATGAGTAATAAATATACGAGAGAATACGAGATGAATAATACGTGATTATACGTTATAAGGCTTTAAGCTCAATATATTGAATTTATAGAATTGGTAGGATTTGTTAAGTATTATGTGAGCCCAAGTATTGAATGGTTAAGTGCAATGTGAATTTATTAATGTAAGCTCAATGTTTGTTTAATTACAAGCCCAAGGTAATTTAATGTGCAAGCCCAAATGATTAAGCTAAGATTAATTAAGATAAGGCCCAAGGTAAATATCAAATGGGTTAGGGGATGGTTTAAACCAATTGGGCAACCCATAGATAATCCAATGTGATGAACAAGTAAACTTAGAAGCTAAGTTAGTGTGGTGATCACACAAAGTGCTTATAAGTGATGACAAAGTAAACTTAAGGGCTAAGTGTTGTGGGGAGCAAGTAGACTTAATGATTAAGTAAGTGTGATGGCCAAGTATGTGTGGTGAGCAAGCAAATAATGTGGGGAGCAAGTTTACTTAATGCCTAGGTAATGAATAGTAAGGAGGTGGATGGATTAAAGACTAAACTACCCTAACTTAGGATTTCCTATAAATAGCAAGCTTTGTAATTCATTTGTGGGTTGTTATATTTTCATCCAACTTAAGGTTGAGAGCTTATTTGGTAGAGAGAATAACCACTTATAAAAGCTAGACTTCTATTATTAGATTTTCCACAACAACTTATAGCTTAATGGCTTGAGAAAAAGCTAGAGAAGCTTGAGTTCTTATTAACCAAGAAGCAAGAAGAAATTTAAGGTGTAGCAAAAGAACATCAAAGGGTAAGCCATCTTTAACCATGTTTCTCTTTCTCTCCCATTGTTAAAGAAAGGGGTATTGGTAGAACTAGCATGCTAAGGAAGGGTAAGAATGAATGGTTAATGGACTTAAGCCGTAATAAGTCATGAATAAGTCATTTCTACTTATATAAGTTATGAACTTATGAAGATCTTGTAAGAACTTGTCATTTGATAATGGTGATGAAGTTAGTATGAACTTAATAAGAAATTGTAAGAACTTGTAACATGTTTACATTAATGGCACTAGTATGATAAGAAGATGTAAGAATAATGATTAAAGGACTTAACTCATTAATAAGTCTTATGAAAATAAGACATAAGTCATTAAATGGAAATATAAGTATTTTATACTTTAATAAGTTGCAAAATCATCAAGAATAGGTAATGACTTATCATGAATATAAGTTAACGAAGCATGTATGTCAAGATGATAGTATAATGGATTGAATCCAAGTGAAATGGTTTAAAAATCTCAAATAACGAAGTTTTACGCGAATTTACGATTAGGCGACGATCGTCGAATTAATTGAAAAATCTCGGAATGGAAGTCGAATTTTGATATTGAGCTTGGAAATATTGGTTTTCAATGGAGACAAGTAGTATTTGTCATTATAGAGTTGCGGACTCAAAAATGGTCGGATTCCGACTTAGAATAAAGAAAGCGAGCGTTGAGCGTTCATGAGCGTTTATCGTTTTTTTCAAAAAAGGGACTAATAGGTGAAATTTTAGCAAACGAAGTCTAATAGATAAAATTCTTGCATGAATGCATAAGTCGTAATTTGTGAACCGTAGGCTCTTGAATGAGCCAATTCGGACTTATAACGAAGAAGTTACGAGTCAGGGAATCTCATGAAGTTGAAAATCATCAAAACTATCGTGGCTCGAGTCGTGGCCCGTGGCGACGACTCAAGCTTAAATGATCGGTGCATGCAGCGCCAAAGTGAGCTTTAGACACTCAAAGCTTGTGCCAGCGTGACGTGATAGTTAACAAAGGGACTTCATGCATGTGTAGAGTCCGATCTCAAGCCTAATGGGCGGGCGACATGATGCAACAACAACAAAGGAATCTTGGCGTAGCTTGACTCAACCTTAAAACATAGACAATGAAGAATGTTTACAAGTGGAACATGAATGGGAATTGTTAACAATGAGTTAAAGAACTTAATCAAACATTATTAATTATAATTGAACCCCAAGTATGATCACTAGGGGTTAAAGAAAGTCGATGGAAGATGAACACAAATGGGTATTCAATAAACGTACTTAAATCAATGATGATCGCGTTTTTGATTAAATAACGTAAATAACGTTAGTAAGTCGTGAGGACGGATAATTAACTCGAACCGAGTTGTAATAATGAAGTAATTTCACTTAAGTGTTAGAAGAGAATGAAGTTAGTAAGAATGATGTAAAAGAATGACGGAAAACCGGAACCAATAATAATAAATCTAATACGGGATTAGATTGAGAAGTAGGGTAAGATTCTTTAGGAACTATGTATGTTCATTCGTGACCTAATGTGGTATGTTATGTGATTATGTATTGTAGAGACTGTAAAGACTCAAAGGAAACGTAATTGTACTGTAGCAAACGCTGAAGTCAAGTTTTTTTTTTCTTAAACGCTTGTCTAACCTTCGTATTAGCCAGGTTTTCAAATGATTCAAGTTATGAGATGCATGTATGGTTTTAAAGAAAGAGTAGATGCCGGTTTTAGCTCGGCTAGACTAATCGTAATAGATTGATTAAACTGTTTATAAGTCTTTCAATATAGAATTGTTAACGCTATCCTATGCCAACTCTTTGATATGGATTCAAGGTAAGCTTGAATATGTATAAACAAATGTATTTTCATCGAGTATTCGATGGGCACGTGAGGTTTCCACAACTTAAACGTACACACGTTTAATGGATGTAGTGTTGATCAACATAGGTACTATAAATTTGATCACCTAGATGTACTAAATAAGCTATCTTGGGACTTACGGACTTAAATGCTTGGGTTGTCCTTTTCAAAGAAACTATAAAGGCGTTCACGTCTTGAACCGAAATTGATGAATTGATGAATATTGTTATTGTAAAATGTTTTGAAGGAAAAGGAAAGCTATTTTGAAGTATTGATAGTACTTAGTAACTATCATCCAGATTATTGAAGATATCGATTCCTATGTTTCAAGCATGCTTTTAAAATGAAATTGTTGTACTTGCTTGAGCTTGTTATGCTCACTCTTGCTTGAACCAATATGAATGAAGCTTAGGCCAAGATGGATGAAAGATTCTATAAGGATAAAGAGAAGGCTAAAGTGAGCGTGTAGATTGCCTGTAATAGTAATAGTATAGGTTTGTAATGATAATATTTGATATTATGACAAGAACAAATGTAGCAGTTATAAAGAACACAGGGAATGGTAGTATTGTTTTGGAATATATATAAAGACATATTCTTTTCTTTTGAGGCATTTCAATTGAATGTTTTTGTGAACTGTAGAACCGTTGAGCACCATATGTCGGGTTGAAAGAGACCCCAATAACGACAATGTTGACGGTAACCCTGTTCAACAACTAGTGACACTACTGACACGAGCGTTGCAGAATCAACCACAAAACCATGGTACAACGTTTAAGGATTTCAAGGCGGTTGGACCACCTAAATTCCATGGGTCCATGAATCAGTCGAAGCACAAACCTGGATTATTGAGATAGAAAAGGTGTTCGATGTCGCTAGGGTAGGGGATGATCAGAAGACTGCTTTCACAACTTTCATGTTGAAAGCAGAAGCTAGTTATTGGTGGCAGGCCAATAAAACTGGTGAAGGGCCAGGAGTGATGACATGGGATAGGTTAAAGGAGTTGCTCTTCGAGACCTATTTTCCAGAGAGTTCGAAGAGTCAGCTAGAAGTGCAGTTTCTAGAACTAAAACAAGGAACGATGACGGTATCCGAGTATGCCATGAAATTCAACGAATTGGCGAGGTTTGTGCCATATCAGGTCAGCACAGACGAGCGTAAGGCGAAGAGATTTGAACAGGACTGAAAGCCCGTCAGACAAGAGGGTTTCCTGCTCCAATTGAAGACATTTACAAATGATGATGGAGAAAGCGATTACTCACCAAGGTGGAGGCGGCGGCAAAGGACAAAGTTCAATCGAGAAGTAAAGAAGAAAAAATGAGAATGAGATTAATAATGGAGGTGGTAGTGGTGGAAACAACAACAACAGCAACAACAGCTTGAAGAGGAAGTGGAATGGGAACATGGGTGCTGGAAACCAGCAGGGTAACCAGCAGAACAAAAAGTTTGAAGCATGTGCAATGTGTGGGAAATTTCATAAGGGTGCGTGCTTGATGGGGAAGCGAGTATGCTTCAATTGTGGCCAGGAGGGTCACATTGCACCAAATTGCACTCAACTGAAGAAGAATTTATGCTTCACGTGCGGATCCAAGGATCACTTTGCTCGTGAGTGCCTTAAGAAGAAGGATGGAGTGACAACCAGAAGCAATGGAGGTAACAATGGAGGTAATGGGCTATTGCAAGACCTGCAGCATCAAACAAACCCACAGCCAGAACCTTCAACATGACTATGCAAGATGTTGTGCAATCAAAAGATGTGGAGTCAGGTATTATCCCAATCAATGATATTAATGCATATGTATTATTTAATTCGGGTGCTACTTGCTCGTTTATATCTGATGAATTTGCTAAGAGGTTAGAATTGCCTAGAGAAGAAATGAATTTTCCATTGAACATGAAATTGCGAATAAGGAAGTAATCCCAGTTAGATTCGTATACAAGAACTGTAGGGTGAACATTAAGGAGAATATCTTGTTGGTAGATTTGATTCTGATTAGACATGGAGACTTTGATGTGATTTTAGGAATGGATTGGCTGTTCAAATACGGAGCGGTAATTAACTGCCAAAAGAAGTGTGTAAACCTTATGACTCCATCAAATGTAGTATTTTATGGTAGCAAGTCGCCTAGACAAATGAGATGTCTGACGATTATGCAGGCCAAGAAGTTGTTGATTCAACGCTGTGTGGGTTATTTAACTTACATAGTCAATACTCAGAAGAAGGGTGCAAAACTGGAAGAAATACCAGTAGTTAGGGAGTTTGTAGACGTATTTTCGGAGGATTTGCCAGGCCTTCCGCCTGATAGAGAGATCAATTTTGTGATCGACTTAGCGCTAGGAACCGCTCCGATATCGAAGGCCCCATACAGAATGGCTCCGGTGGAGATGAAAGAACTGATGGTACAACTACAGGAGCTATTGGACAAGAAACATATTCAGCCGAGTGTGTCACCGTGGGGAGCACCAGTGTTATTCGTAAAGAATAAAGATGGGTCAATGCGTCTTTACATTGATTATAGGGAGTTAAACAAATTCACTATTAAGAATAAATATCCATTGACGAGAATAGATGACATGTTTGATCAATTGACGGGTGCTAAATACTTTTCGAAAATAGATTTGAGAAGTGGGTATCATCAACTGAAGGTAAGAAAGGAGGATGTACCGAAGACGGCATTCCAAACTCGGTATGGACATTATGAATTTTTGGTGATGCCTTTTGGTTTGACAAACGCCCCTGCAACGTTCATGGATTTGATGAACAGGGTGTTTAAACCATTTTTAGATAAGTTTGTGGTGGTGTTTATCGACGATATTCTGGTGTACTCTAAAACTCAAGAGGAACATGTGGAACACTTACGTCTAACACTGGACACGCTAAGAAAAGAAAAGTTATTTACGAAATTCTCTAAATGTGAATTTTGGCTGGAACGTGTACAATTTCTTGGGCACGTAATTGACAAGGATGGGATTTCAGTGGATCCGTCAAAAGTGGAAGTTGTGATCAATTGGGAACAACCAAGAACACCATCAGAAGTGAGGAGTTTCTTGGGACTGGCTAGTTATTATAGAAGATTTATTCAAGATTTTTCTAAGATAGCTACTCCGCTAACAAATTTGACAAGGAAAGCTGTAAAATTCATTTCGACGGAGAAATGTGAAGAGAGTTTCCAAGATTTGAAGAAGAAGTTAAGTGTGGCACCTGTGTTGGCATTACCAGATAATACAGGAAATTTTGTGGTGTATAGTGATGCCTCACACAAAGGGTTGGGTTGTGTTCTTATGCATAACGACAAAGTTATTGCCTATGCATCAAGACAACTGAAGGATTATGAGAAAGGGTATCCGACTCGTGATTTGGAATTGGCTGCAGTTGTATTTGCTCTGAAGATATGAAGACACTATCTTTATGGAGAGAAATGTGAGATCTACACAGACCAAAAAAGTCTGAAGTATATTTTCACTCAGAAGGATTTGAACATGCGTCAAAGAAGGTGGATGGAATTGATAAAAGATTATGATTGTGAAATCTTTTATCATCCGGGCAAAACGAATGTGGTGGCAGATGCTTTAAGTAGGAAAGGTCGGGAGAAGTTGATGCTGATAACAACTCGGGAGGAGCTCATTTCAAAGAATGATAAAATCGGAGTTGGAAATCAAATTTCCAAAAGAATGACGAACAACTATTCCAGGATAGAAGTCGGTCCAACTTTAGTGGACAAAGTGAAGAATGCTCAACTACAAGATGAAGAGTGTGGGAAAATCAAAGAGAATCGATTGAGAGTAGTGATGTAAAATACAAGATCGATCTTAGAAGGACTACTACGGTTTGAGGGAAGAATCAGTTCCAAAGAACACCAGAAATGAAAGAAGAAATTTTGACCAAGCTCATAGCTCAAAATATTCAATTCATCCAGAAGCACAAAAATGTATCGAGATTTGCGCACATTTTTGGTGGCCGAATATGAAAAGGGACGTTGCAAAATGCGTAGCGAAATGCTTGACATGTCAAAGGGTAAAAGCCGAACATCAAAGACCCAGCGGATTACTCCAACCATTGGAAATACCGGAATAGAAGTGGGAACACATCACGATGGATTTTGTGGTGGGTCTTCCAACTACTCAGAGGGGATGCGATGCGATTTGGGTGATAGTGGATGACGGATGTAAATCAAATAGCACTTTTTACCAATAAAGATTAGATTCAATCTTGATCAGTTGGCAAGATTGTACATTAAAGAGATCGTTTCGAGGCATGGAATGCCAGTATCAATTGTGTCCGATAGGGATCCGCGATTCACGTCTAATTTCTGGAAGAGACTACAAGAATGCATGGAGACATAGTTGTGAATGAGTACAGCTTATCATCCATAAACAGATGGCCAAAGCGAACGAACAATTCAAACATTAGAAGATATGCTAAAGGCATGTGTCATAAACTTTACAGGAAGCTGGGAAGAACAATTACCGTTGGTGGAATTTGCTTACAACAACAGTTATCACACGAGCATCGGCATGCCACCTTACGAAGCATTGTACGGCAGAAAGTGTAGAACACCACTGTGCTGGGATGAAGTCGGTGAACGCCAACTGTTAGGACCAGAACTGGTACAACAAACTGCTGATGTTATCAAACTCATCAGGACAAGATTGGTAGCACCAGATATGATGTAAAAAGTATCTTTGATCAACACGAATAAGATCGTGAATTCAAAGTAGGAACTTTTGTATTCCTAAAAGTTTCTCCTTGGAAGGGGAAAATTCGTTTCGGTAAAAAGGGAAAGCTAAGCCCGAGGTTTATTGGACCCTTTGAAGTGCTGCGAAGAGTGGGAGAAGTGGCTTACGAGGTAGCTCTACCTCCAGAATTGGAAAACATTAACAATGTTTTTCACATTTCGGTGTTACGACCGTATAAACCCGACTACAAACACGTGATCGAGTATGAACCATTGCAGTTCGAGAAAGATTTGTCTTATGAAGAGGTTCCTATCCAGATAGTCGACAGGAAAGAACAAGTGCTCAGGAATAAAGTGATTCCTTCTGTGATGGTGATATGGAGGAACCACAACACTGCAGAAGCTACGTGGGAACTCGAAGAGAAAATGTTGAAAGAGTACCCTGAGTTATTTGTTTAATTTGTGTCTTCGATTCTGGGGACAGAATCTTTGTAAGTAAGGAAGAATGTAACGAATGATTTGTTTGAGTTGTGATTCTGAGGATAGAATCCTTATAAGGAGGGAATGATGTAACATTCCAGAATTTTAAAGTGTAATATTAAATATTCATTGATATATATAAGTATTTAATGGATATGTTTATTTGTTGAATAAATAATTAAATATTAAATATTTATTTGCAATATTAAATATTTATTGAATTATATAAGTATTTAATGGCAATTTGAGTTGATGTGGTTTAGTTAATTATTTGTTGAATAAATAATTAAGGATCTAAGAAAATTAATTGCTATGAGATTATATACTAATTTAATTTAATAAGTAAGCTAGAGAGCTTATAATGATTAAATGAATTATAGTATTTTAATTGGAATTTGTTATTAAAATAAAGTGTTAGTTGGTTGAATAAAATTATAATTTATGTGATATTGAATTATGTGTTAAAGTAATTTAATAGATTAATATCTTAATTGATTAAGTTGATTAAATTGATTATTTAATTTAATAAGAAGTGTGACAAATAACCTTGCTATAAGGGAATTATTAAAATAAATTAAAAGAGTTTAATTTAGTTTTGCCAAATATGTCTTATTGCCTATTAAGTCTTTTATCTAATTGTGTTTTACCAAACAAGGCATAAGGATTAATGGGTTATTTTTAGTTAGTTAACCAAACAAGCGTTATGGCTTTTGATTTCAAAAAAAAAAAAAATTATAACTGATATCAGTTATATGTTTTATATTTATGTTATATAATTAATATATATTATATCTTATATACGTTAGATATCTAGTACGTAGTTAGAGTTAGGGAGAAAAAATAAAAACTCAGAAAAGAAGAAGAGAAGAAGAAAAGTGAGAGAATTAGAGAGAAGAAGAAGCTTGAGAATCAAAATGGGTTGGCCATCATCTTCTTCAAACAAGGTACCATCTAAACTCTATTATTATTGTTCTTTTCAAAGTTATAGTTGTATTCTCTCTCTCCCAATTTTCTCCATGAAAGCTTTGTAGAAGTGGAATTTTGTTATGTATGTGGTTTTATATGATAATCTAGTGTTATTAAACTATTTTCTTAAGCTATAATTTAGAATAGTCCATGCATTTATATTATGTATATGGTTGTGAAGAAAAAACTATTTTTACAGAGAGTTTTTGTGAATATATATTGTGTAGCTTAAAGTAGAAATTGAGAGTTAATTAGTTGTTTAGTTGATAAATTAACCATCTAATTTGATAGAGTATGTATAATTATTGATAAAGATACTTTGAATTAATTATTTTGGTTGAAAAACAAAATTTACAGTGTTGATTTTATTTGAAATATCAAAAACTGAGTTTTTATCAAAAATAGTGAAATTGGATGTTTTAAATTTGTTGTTTATATTGTTGTATGGGTAGAAACATGTTAGGAGTTCTTGAATTGTGCTTACATGAAGTTTTTGTATAAATTGCATGTGAATTAGTCTGTTAGAAACGAGCTTGTAATAAATTTTCGTTACAACATGCTAAAAGAAGATCGTTAGTGGCGCCAAGATCGCCATCGCCACGCCGCAACGCGGCTTCATAGTTTATTTACCGCGCAAGTGGCATTATCCCCATGACGCAGTATGACCCACGATTAGAATCCGTAGCGCCACTGCCATGAAAGTTAAGCGAGAATGGTCCGACAAAGGTACTTTTTGTACACAAAATTTTAAGAAAAGTTATGTGATGATAGTAGGACTGTAAAATGTTGATTTTAGTATTTCTATACTATGAATAATTATGGTATTAAAGATTAACTTGTGTTATAACTTGATTATGTGATTAAACAATCAAATATACATGATGAATGTAGTTAGTTAAGTTATAAAGTGGTAGAGACTAACTATGTCATGATGACATATGTATATAGGATATTGTGATCCGAATTGTTTGGTTTAATCTACGAACAAGGCAAGTTTTCTAATCTATTATCTTGTTAATTCAATTACTGTTTTCAATTCGATTACAATATAATGATGTAATTTATTCTGGAGCAAGTTATTCTTGTATTTAACTTGTTGTTTAGAATGCAAAACTATATATACTAATGTCGAACATTTCTATCGTTCAAATTGCTATGCATGCTTAGTATTCAATTCTAATTAACCTTGTCTTAGTATTGTTCAAGTAAGGTATGCTATAGTTATTCAAATTGTAAGCTATTAGATTATTCCTAAAGCATGACTTTAGTTTACTATGATTGATTCAATCACGATTATTCTATAGTATAGTGTTATTGGTTTTATTCAACTACTCCTTAGTTGATGTTCGTTGAATTTTAAATTACCTTGAAAGCTTATCCAAACCAAACTTCCTTTGGTGTGGACTTGTACTCTAAATACTGAGATGAACAACCCTATTGTTATGATTAGGGGTTAACTTACGCATATCGTTAAAATGTTTGTGCACAATACATTGTACGAAGAGCTGATCCCCCTAAGTACGAGGTCCTTATAGTCTTATGACTGTTAAAGTTGGAGTTGAAAGATTACTTGCAACTGTGGATGTAGTTCATGGTCTTACGACCCTCAGTGATGTATATTTTCCATATTTTGGAATTCCAGTTTCTGATTATTGTTGATAGAGTACTATTCACTTTTGATGAGCCTATTTCGATAGTTATTATTGTTAGACTCCTGTTGATTCCATATTACATCCAGTGAGCAATTGTTTTGCTCACTCTTATATATTTATTAACTCATTACAACTAAAGAAGAGAAGGTAGGTGAACTTTCGACTAGCAAAGGAAAGTGAAAAATGTACAAGTGATGAAGACTTGTAATTTTTACTTTGATTAAGATGTTAGACTTTTATTATGTTAATCTTAGACTTTATTTTAAAGAAGTTATGTAATATTTTCCGCATTTGAATGATGATTTAAGGTTAGATACCCTAGAAGATTTTTATTATGTAACCCTTTAATGGGGAAGGTTTTTATTTATTCAGTTTTATTATAATTGGGTAATTAGATATGAATGTTTGATCAAGTGAACACCAAATCCTATGGGAATAAAGTACCTGGATTTGGGGGTGTCACATAGGTCATACTAGCGAAGGATTTACCCGTCTCCCCTCTTAGTTCTAGCCTCAAATCTTAGCCAAGGATCATATCCCTAAGCTTTGATACCAACTGTGACTCTCATCCAAGACTTGGATATCACCTCATATTGATACCTATAAACTTGCCACTGTTATTCATGGCGTCCCCTATGGAAAGTCTTGCTTCGGTACATCCCACACAAGGAAGTCACCAGCGAAAGTCTCGGGGCTCTTTACTTATGGCTTTGATACCAACTGTGATGCCCCAAAATAGGTATACACAACCCATTCTGAGTCACCAAATATATGGTACAGAATTCAAATACAAACTTAATTATACAACTATAGCTGAGAGTTTTAACACGAATATTGTCTCGTAGACAATATCCAAACTCAAATGGAGCCCTCATTACAATTATTATCACACTATTTTATAGAATAGTGAGGACTACTATAGCCACCATCTTGGACCATCACTCCATTCCCTGACTAGTCCCAACTATATTCTCATTTCCTGAAGAGAACAATGGAAGAAAAGGGTGAGCTCAACTAACCTTGTAAAGAATATTATGACTAACATAATGTAGAATAAATTATCCTTAGTCTTCAACAATATAAAAACTAATAGAATACAATAGACAACAAGTTTAACTATAGCAGAATAAGCAATCTATTAGAAGAGTCAAGTAGAGCATATTCGTTAGTATCACAAATTATCCATGCACTACGGGCCAAGGATATTCGTTAGTATCACCAATGGTTCTGATCATGCCAAACAACAATTCATCTTTTCACCCTTGGCCGAAGAGAACCCATGGTCATGATCATACCAAACAACTGTCCATCAATGCACTACGGGCCAATGAGGACTTTTACCACATCATTTGTAACATTACAGGTCATGATTATACCGATACATATTTCCTGGTCATAATCATACCAATCAACAGTCCATCTATACACTACGGGCCAAAGATGACTTACATCACAATATAAGCATGAAGATGATGACAATGATATAAGAATTCAATTAAGTGAGAGCAAGGATAAATTTTAAATATTTATAATTCAATTTATCCAGAGTTCAAGAATGTCCAAATTGTCAACATGATACTGCTTTGTGGAGTAAAATTCAAGACTAATATTCACGTATCAAAAATAATTTAGACAGAAAGAATCAATTTTTCGTTATGAATAGTACCCCGTGAATAGTACTTCGTGAATAGTACCCTATGAATATTACTTCGTGAATAGTACCGTATATATAAATAGTACCATATGTATGAATAGTATCGTACGTATGAATAGTGCTATATATATATATGAATAGTGCTGTATGTATGAATAGTACCCATGAATAGTACTCTGGCATGAAAAGATCAAAATTTTACAAGAATGTTCAGAAAAATATTTTCGTGAAAAGATACTCGATGAAGCTTAAATTTCAATGATATTCTACTAATTTCAAGGATTATAGAAGCAATACTTAACAAAATAAGTGTAGAATTCAGAATCTGAAATGAACAAATATTACTTATATACTATAGAGTATGGAAGAAAATATTATTTCTTACGAATATTGAACAAAAATAATATCTCTTACAACTGTTGAACAAAAATAATATTCCTTACGAATATTGAACGAAAATAATATTCCTTACGAATATTGAACAAAAATAAAATTCCTTACGAATACGAAAAATAATATCGTAAGCGAATATGAAGTAAATAATACCCTTTATTTTAAAAAGAGATCAATTTCGACTGGTATAGCTTAGATATTCTTGAAGAAAAACTTGCACTATTTTCTACACTCAAAGTTTCCTTAACTCAAAAGAAATACTCTCAATATTATAGAAGAAGAATTCTCTTATTCTGGTGCGATTTTCATTTCTAAACTAAGCATCCCATTTATAAGAGAATGTCAGGATACTATTTAAGAAAATAATCACGAATTTATACAGTAAAAATTTAATTTAATTCACGGGAGTTCTAAGAAAATTTTTATTTTACTATGCAAACATTATCTTTTTTATGCAACACTATGCAGTACTATGCAAACAATAAAATATAATATATTCTATTTTACATAAAAAAATAAAACTTAATATATATATATATATTTATATATAAATATAAAACAAAATTGAGATAACTTTCTACCGATAATTTTAAAAAATGAGTAAGTGGGGGTCCATGTAATAAGCCAAATTTATAACAAATACTTCATAAAAAAAACCACTCTATTTATCTCAATTCACTTGGTTTCACTAAACACATTTTTAATAACATTTATTCATCATTATTATAACTCGCAATATTAACAACCAGATCATTCTCAGGAAAGAGGGGGCTTTTCGATAAGGTATTCTCCTTATTGGCGCGCAATTAGGTGACCAAACCCCTTTCCTCAATAGAACTTTCTAGACATTGTCAATAGTGCAAATAATAATATGAATAACTTTGTCGACTCAATTATTGATTTAATAATATAAAATATTGTGCAAATGATACTGTGACAATAATTGAATCAATAATATGAGATATTATGTAGTAATTACTGTGACAATAATTGAGTAAAACTGAGTGACTTCTCACGTAAGCATCAATAATCAAAGATATTGTGCAATACCGTGTGCTACTATGCAACCACGCGTATTACTGTATTTTTATCACTGGGTATTTCAACAGTTAATGGTAAAACTTTTGCCGTTATTTTTATAAAAATTATTTTTGTCGTTTTCTAACTCCGACAGTAATTCTGTAGCGGGGTCCACCAATGATTGTGTCGTCGTACGGATATTCCTTGACAAAACGAATATTCCCCGACCAAACGAATATTTTATGAGAACTTGCTTACTTTGCAAAATTTGTAAATATTACCCACAACTATAACATTATATCAAATCCACACCTTAATATTCAAAATAATATTTAGAGAAAATTAAATCTTTATTCATAAAAGTTGGGGTCTTACATGAGCCACATCAGAAGCTCTCCTCCTCACACCTGAAGAGGTCCTACGGGAGCAACTTGGCTGATCTGGATCTATATATATGGACAAAAGTCTCTAAATCACCTCAGAAATGGTGTGGTAAATTCTAACCTGGAACTCATTAAACACATTTCATATCTATATGCATGCATGCATTACTTTAACATACGTCTATAGTAGAGTTAAAAATGCATGTTCATTCAATGCCTAGACTCGAGAAAAATTTGGCCAGAGTCTCCTTTGTAAAAAGGACTATCCACATAAGCGTAGGCATGACTAGGTGGCCATTCAGTAGAACACCAACTCACAGTCATAAACATCCCATATGCATGAAAAATATCAAAGTCCTAATCCATAAGGGTAGCCTAATTACCAGGATTACTTTGCTTCAAAACCTTTGCTCATTTGTCCTCAAATAGAACGAAAAAATAGCAGAAAAAGGTGCCAAATTGACTGTTTCAAAAGTGAATTTTTTTCACATCAATACGTTTAGCATGGTAAAATACTAACATTTATTATGTCGAATAATTTTTATCAAGTCATATGAGCATGAATATTCGCTACTATGTGTTTAGAAGCTTTTTATATGATTTCTCACTTTCCAACAGACAAAACTGGAAAAGAAAATATGTACACGTTACCAGGATAGTGCAGAAAAACTGTACGGTGACGGATTTTTCAGAAAATAGCCCAAACTTAGTAGATCTGAAGATGAAATCTCGGATTCTCTATGCGGCTTCAAGTTGAAAATGACTTGAGAAAGGGAAAGGCTAATGCAATATAACCCACGAATAGCCGCAGATGTACTCGCGACAGCCGCGGATTCACTTGCGGCCACCCTGGGTGGTCCCCACCCCCACCAGCTTGATCAAATTTGAGTTGCAAAGGAGGTCCCACAAGCTGAAAAGTCAAATCAGGAAAAAGACGCTATCTATTTAAGCGAAAAAGTCTGAAATACTGATTTTCAGAGACCAAATTGCGGGTCTGCATATCCATCATTGGTATTTGCCCAAGCATTGGGTTCACAAAGCTAATGATCACAGCTGTTGAAAGCTACCCCTGGAAATACCTCGCAAAGGTCTAATGCCATCAATCTAGATTATAATTCTAATCAAAACAATACATCTCATCAGAAATCTATCCCCAGCAGATATTTCATAAATCTTTAGTACGTTGTTGAAGGACACTTCAGTGAAGATCAGGCAACCATGATATTACCAGCAGCTGGCATTAACTCCAGCAAAGCATTAGAGGCGGTCTGATGATGTTAATCGTTGAAGAACATTTCAACGAAGATCAGGAATCCCTGATATTACCAGCCGTTGGCAATAACTCCAGCAAAGCATCAGAGATGGTCCGATGATATTAGCCATTGAAGGACATTTCAGTGAAGATCAGCCAACTCTGATATTACCAGTCGTTGACATTAACTCCAGCGAAGCATCGGAGGTGGTTCGATGATGTTAACCGTTGAAGAACATTTCAACGAAGATCAGGTAACCCTGATATTACCAGTCGTTGGCAGTAACTTCAACGAAGAATTAGAGGTGGTCCGATGATGTTAATCATTGAAGGACATTTCAGCGAAGATCAGGCAACCTTGATATTATCAGCCGTTGGTAGTAACTCCAGTAAAGTATCGAAGGTGGTCCAATGATGTTAGCCGTTGAAGGACATTTCAGCGAAGATCAAGCAACCCTTATATTATCAGCCGTTGGCAGTAACTCCAGGGAAGAATTGGAGGAGGTCCAATGATGTTAACCATTGAAGCACATTTCAGCGAAGAACATGTAACCATGATATTACCAGCAGTTGGCATTAATTACAGCGAAGCATCGGAGGTGGTCCGATGATGTTAATCGTTAAAGGATATTCAACGAAGATCAGGTAACCCTAATATTACCAGCCATTGGCAGTAACTTCAACGAAACATCGGAGGCGGTCCGATGATGTTAACTGTTGAAGGACATTTCAATGAAGAACAGGCAACCCTGATATTACCGGCCATTGGCATTAACTACAACGAAGCATCGGAGGTTGTCCGATGATGTTAACCGTTGAAGGACATTCAACGAAGATCAGGTAACCCTGATATTACTAGCCGTTGGCAGTAACTTCAGCGAAGCATCGGAGGTGGTCCGATGATGTTAATTATTGAATGACATTTCATCGAAGATCAGGCAACCCTGATATTACTAGCTGTTGGCAGTAACTCCAATGAAGTATCGAAGGTGGTCCGATGATGTTAGCCGTTGAAGGACATTTCAGCGAAGATCGGGCAACCCTGATATTATAAGCCGTTGGCAGTAATTCCAGTGAAGCATTGGAGGTGGTTCGATGATGTTAACCGTTAAAGGACATTTCAACGAAGATCAGGCAACCCTTATATTACCAGCCGTTGGCATTAACTCCAGCGAAGCATCGAAGGTGGTCCGATAATGTTTACATTCCTGTCAAGCCTAGAGTTTACTTCGTGGCTATTTATCGCTTATATATATATATATATTTACATTTCTGTCAGGCCTGGAGTTTATTTCATGGCCATTTACCGCTTATATATATATATATATATTTACATTTAAAAGTCTTGCCTTGAGTTTACTTCGTGGCAGTTGATCGTTCATATATATATATATATATATATATATATAGAGAGAGAGAGAGAGAGAGAGTCCGGTTCCAGTCCGGACGCCCGAATTTTATCCCGTCCGGACTTTTTTTTTTGCATTTTTTTTAAGCACAACTAAAAAAAATAATCAATATGTTATTGAATTGAAATTTTTTCATAATACAGTGTTTTGGGTGTGATTTGGGTACGTATAACAAAACATGTATGTACAGTCTGTGCAGACTGTACCACCATTTTTTAGTATAGGTATTCAAATCACCCCCAAAACATTGTATTATAGAAAAATTTCAGTTCCATAAAATATTAAATAATTTATTTTTAGTTATTTTTAAAAAAATAAGCCAAAAAAAAAATTGGGAATCTTTTGATCGTGTCCGTGTCCTGGACTGATCCATCCATAATAATGTGTGTGTGTGTGTATATATATATATATATATATATATATATATAGCTTTTATATATATAACTATTTTATCTGCTTTCATAATGTAGATATTTAATCTTTCAGCCTGGGGGCTAGATTTGCCTAAATCTGGCTATTTCACACTTTAACCCGTTCATGGTGACTAAACTAGAATCGTTGGATCTAGAATAGTTTAGATTTACTCAAATCTAGTTCTTTTTCTACCCTTTGTATATATTTCTTTCTCATGTGAGCCTAGGAATCATGTGATCACATATTCAGTTTCTGAATCTAGATTCAGTTCCTGTGATGGACATTTTTAGTTGCAGCCAGCTTGTAAACTATCTACGGTGTCTGAATATCCTTAGACAGCTCTCATGCCCACAAGAAGTTCGGCACTGCTATGTATCTTATTTTCTCGAAGATGCTTCACATCTCAAAATTAAAAGAAATCAAGCCGAACACATAATAAAATGGAAGTATCAAATGCTATATCTTATTAAAATTGAACTTTTATACAAAAGTTGAACTCTTTGTATATAGGTGCAAACGATACATAACACTACTTCCAAATAACTGCACATAGACCTAATTTACACACACATACACACATTCATAGATAAAAGTTTAATGAAAAGTGGCGGTAACTGTGTTATCACGGAAGTCGGGGGGTGCCTAACATCTTCCCTCCGATTAATCAAGCCCCCGGACCCTAATGAATTTCGGTTTTGCAGACTAGTTAAATAGTGTCACATCACTAGGTCTTTGTGCAAACCTTTTCTCGGTTGAGTTGGTGCAACCATTTAATAATAACCAACTGGCGACTCTTACAGTCAAATCGTTGACATATACATGTTAGACCTTTTCAAACTTGTTTTCTCAAACAAATCTCACCTAAAATGAGAACACCAAAAGACAAGAATAGAAATGGACAAATAAAAATTTCGACGTCTACATATTATATGATTTATTTTATCAGAGTTATATATATATATATATATATATATATAACTCAATTCGCAATACCAACTCTTTCTTATATACTAATGTTACTATATCACTTTATTTTTATAAAGTACATTACAATACATCCAGAGTAAATATTCTTTATTGAAAATTTTAATCTATACTTAGCTACTAGTTACATATATCAAAATAATCAATCATAGCTTTGTAAAATTTCTAACTCAAGGAAATGTATTCATTTTGTATACCATTCAACCTTCATCATCCGTATAGCAAGTAATATTGCATAATATCGTTAACCTAAAAAATGTTTGTGTTTGCAAGATTGAGCTCGACGACCCAAAAAATTTAATAGTCTATCATGTTTCACTTAGAACATAACTCTATATGCACCACATGCATCATACTTTCTTTTCTATGCATATTCTACACGCATCAATAATTATTTACAATGCATATATTCATGCGTTATACATTTCTAATTATCGAGTTACTTCATACAAAATGTGTTATCATTGTAGACACTTGAAATTTTGTTTTCCATTTACTAACTATGTAAGAGGGCAAAATCATCTTTTTCACACTCCAGAGATAACCCTAGAGGACGACAACATCAAATCTAACCGGATTGAAAGTTATAAATGTTCGAGCAGACGACGTGTTGGTCCGAGTGCACGTACTTTGAGATAATGGGACCCACGGGCCCAGGCCCACCTAGGTCAGTCACAGGTAGACCCGCGGCTATTTTTGTAACGCCCGAGAATTTTGGATTTTTTCAATGAATTAAATTTTTATTTGATTATGTGGATTAAATGAATTTAATTGAGTTATTATGTAAATAAGATACTAGAAGGTCATTCTATGACCTATAATGTGTGGATGTGGTTAGTATTCTGGCTTTGTGCTAGAATTAATTGTTGTGAATTATCAAGACGAGAATGAAGGTTTTCCGAGAATGTTTGCGTAAAAACATTATTCATCCGATTTCGTTCGGAGCTAGGGTTTGAGATTCTGAGAAACGCGTAATGGTAGAATATTACGATAGTATGGAATATCCAATAATAATTCCGTTATGGCAAACGAAGTTTTCGCCTGCGGACTTAAAACCTAAGGGTTGAGTATATTTATTTCCGAGAAGGAAATTAAACGCGTCGAAGAAATTTCGTTAGGGTTAAGGCATGTGTTATACAATTAAGATATTATTTAGTATCTATGTATAATATGATGAGTCAATACGGAGTACAATACGATAATCATACTAGTATTATATGGAAAGAATACGTGAAGTATACGTAGGGAATACGAGTTGTATTCTAGAATTAAGTTAAGACTTAATGTTCATTCATTTGGTTGGATTATGTTTATCCCAATCAATTGAATGAGCAAGCCCAAGGGATTAAGTGGTAAGCCCAAGTCAAGGCCCAATATTAGATTGGTTAAGCCCAATGCAAGAAAACCGAACCGTGGATCGAACCGGTGGGTCACCAAATGGGTAAAACCCATAGGGATGACCCATGGGCAAGGTGGGCCGGCCACTTGGTGTGCAAGGAAAGCACATCACTTGGTCACCAACTATTTTACTTGGTGACAAAGTGGTAAATAAGTAAGGAGGTGGGGAGATGGACAATTTTGCCCCTTATTTGGATTTCTATATATACAAATCTAGGTTGGTCATTTGAAGTTTTTACAAAGCTTGTCCAACATATTTGAGAGAGAGAAAAGAGCTAGAAACTTATAATCCTCCTACTTCCAAGCAAAGCATTAGACGTTTATCGAGAACGTTAACTACTTCAAAGGTAAATTCTCATAAACCGTAATCTTCATCTTTTTTGATTTCTTTCTCATAGAAGAATCGTAGATGGGTGGAGCATGTTTATTGAGGAGAGATAAGGATGCCTAGTAATGACCAAATCATTGATAAGTCATGACCAAATAGAAATCGTAAGTGGTTACGTGAGTTAAAACCATAAAAAGTCTTGAACGCGAACTTTGTTTTGAATGAACGTTTAAGAATCGATATAGCTAAGGAATGTGCCTATTGCTTGGTTAGGATGTAGATATGAAGTCCATGGAGTATTCCCTGTGATTTGGCATAGAGAACATTAGTAACTAAGTTATAGCAGATTTTGCGGAAATAGACGTTAAACGTCGAAAACGTATAAAGTCCGGATTAAAGGTCAAAAGTTGTCGTGTGACTTGAAAATGTTTGTTTCCAATGTCAACACGTGAGATAAGGTAATTAAGAGTCATTGGCGAAAGAATCGTCGCATTTCGACTTATAACGAAGAAAACGAGTATTGAACAGACGAAAATGTTAAACGAACGCTTAAAAATGAACTTAAAGGTGAATTCTAAGTTAACGGATTCGAAAAGGTAAAATTCTTATACGAACACGTAAAGGATGTAATTTGTGACTTGTAGAAATTCGAATGGGTCAATTCGGATATAAAACGAACAAATTAGGAAGCCGGGAGTTTCGTTAGGAAACCAAACTGTTTTGGCCAATCGAGCATTGTGTTCTAAACCATGGCGCCAAACCTAGTGTTTTCACGCCATACCATGATATATGTATATATGAGAGAAAATGAAAATGTCTCGAGACTCATGGCTGCAAGTGAGAGTTTGTACATGGACTCATGTACATGAAAGACCGAGTCCCGCAAAACCTCTCTGAGTGTAACGCAACGCACGCCACTAGAATATATAGGATGTCATATGCATGGCACTTGACAATACAAAAATATTGACCAAGTTAGTTTTGTTCTATTTTGAATGAGGACTTAAAGCAAGACAATGAAGGTACTTAATGTACATGATACTTACCTTAAATCACTTATAAGGTGTTAATGTAAGAAGATCTAGTAAGGTTTAATAGAAATTAAACGAAGAACATAAAGACGTAATAAGTGAACCATGAATGACGTTCAACATTGTTAGTTAACCAATAATAATCGAATGTCGGTTAAGGACATAAGAACGTTAATGAAATGTAACGAAGTATAGAAAGTTGAATCAACTTTAATAACGAAGTTAATTCAAATAAAACATAAAAGAGAAAGAAGTTGGTTAGAACCGTAAAGTTAGTTTATTTGATGACTGATTACAGTGTGCTACGTGAATGTATCATGCAGATCCTGTAAAGACTGAGAATAGTTGAAATATAAATTTGAAGACGCTTGAAGGCAAGTCTTTCTTAACGCTTGCCTAACCTTCGTGTTAGCCAAGTTCTTACGTGATGCATGATAAATAATGCATGAATGGTATTAAGGAAAGAGTCGATCCCCGTTTTATCCGTGCTAGACAAGTATTGAAGAATAGATTGAATTGTTTACAAGTCTGTTGATATAGAACTGTTAACGCTATCCTATGCCAAGTATTTGGTACGGATGAGAAGGTAAGTTTGTCTATGTACAAACAAAAGTATTTTCATCGATTATTCGATGGGCACGCGAGGTTGCCAAATGTTGAACGTAAATATGTTTAACGTAAGAGTGTTGATCAACATAGAGTACAATAGGCTGATCACCTAGAAATGCTCGTAAGTAAAGACGGGTGGATGGCCTTAGTGCCAGATATCCTTTTCAAGTATGAAAATGAAAAGAGTATGTTCCTGGTCTAGTACTCTATGTTGATCAACACTACATTCATTAAACGTGTGTACGTTTAAGTTGTGGCAACCTCACGTGCCTATCGTTTGATGACAAAACATTTTAGCATACTCAGTCTTCATTTGAAAACCACACCAACATAGTTTGGTAAAACATTGACAATACTTTGATAGATTATAAGAAATCCAACATATCGTAAGTCTAGCCGATAGAATTGGCGTTAACTTCATCAGACATTAGTTTATGCGTAAGAATACATGAATCACAAAGCTTGTCCAGATTGAACTGAAACAAGGGTTAGAACACTTGCCTTTAGCGTCTGCTATCGTTAATAACATCACATAACACATTAGGTCATGAATAAACATGCATGGTTCCTAACGAATCTTACCCTTCTTCTCAATCTAATTATGACTTAGACTTGTTATTATTGGTTCCGGCATTTCGTTACGTCGTTCTTACGTTAACATGCAATTAACTTTCTTCAACCCTAAGTGATCATACTTAAGGTTTAAAAAGGCTTACAATGTTATAATTAAGCTTTAAGTTCATTACTAATTAGTCTTACTTTCCTTCTTTACTTATAAACTTTCTTTACTAACAAAACCTTAAGGTTGGCGCTGCGGCGCCAGCTTTCCTTCCTTGACCCACGTCGTGACACGACTCTTCAGTCGGCCTTCCCTGCTCTCACGGCGTTACTTGCCGCCAACTTCATTTATACGCGTCATACCGTGGCACCAAACTCCAGTAGGTTACATCTTCTCTCGGCTATGCTCGGCGCTGCGGTGCCACCTATTTGGCCTTGGGCTGGCGCCGCAGTGCCAACTCTGTGCACCAGATAATTTTGACAGTTTTTCTACTTAGAAATATTCCCGGGCTCGTAACTTCTTCGTTATAAGCCCGAATTGGCTCGTTTAAAAGCCGTTAGTTCACAAATCACATACTCTACGTGTTCATGCAAGAATTTTATATTTTTAACTTTGTTAACTCAAAATTCACCTATTGGTTCATTTTTAACGAAAACGGTAAACGTTCGTGAATGTTTAACGCTCGTTTCTTTGTTCTAATTTAGAATTCGGTCTTTTTCAAGTACACAACTCTATAATGCCAAATAAGACTTGTCTCCATCGAAAACCAACGTTTCCGATCTTAAACACAAAATCTGACTTCCATTCCGAGAATTTCACGAATTCGACGATTATCGTCCGATCGTGAGAATTCTGGCGCAACCTCATTACTCAAGATTTTTTCATTGCTCCAAATGGATTCTAATAATCATATAGACATCTCAAACTATATATTACAACAACTTATTTTCATGTCAAGTCATTATATGTTCTTCGTGAGCTTATAACTTATTAAAGTATAAACTACACTTAACTTTGTTTCACATGGCTTATGATAGCTTAAGTCCTTTAACCAACATCCTTACCTCTTATTAACATAATAACTTCTTAAGGTAAACATATGACAAGTTCATAAATGTTCTTCATAAGTTCATAACTTATTTAAGTTTGAATTTCGTATTCATGATTTATACGGCTTAAGTCCATTGATTATTCATTCTCTTATCAATCTACCATAGAAGAGTTGGAAGATTAATAACATAGGAGGCTTACCCTTGATTATCTCTTGACTCTTTCTTGTTCTTACTTCTTGCTCAAAGTCTAACTCTTTCTAATTTATTGTCTCTAACCAATAAGCACTTTGCTAGATGGAAGTTGTTGGATGAAAATTAATCAAACAACAAATGAGCCAACATGTCCTCTATTTATAGGATTTCAAAGGTTAGGGTAATTTAGTCATTTAGGCCCTCCCACCTCCTTAGTAACCTCCTTACTATTCCATACTTAATCCCTAAGTAAACTTGCTCCCTACACAAAATTCTTGGCCACCACATAAATTTCTTGGTCATCACTTAATTATCTTGGTCACTAAGATCACCCATAGGTTGCCACATGGATCAAGCTTACCCATTGGATCATAGCTTGGGCTTAGGTTTAATTAGTTTAGCTTAAGCTTTGGGCTTGCATTAAATTACTTTGGCTTCACATTAACAAACACTTAGGCTTGCACCTCCAATTCTATTAGATTATTCAATTGCTAAACAATCCTACTAGTCCATTTCATTTAATTAAAAGCCTTATAACGTGTACTATACGTATAATTCTCGTATTCTCACTCGTATACTAATTCATAATATACGGTATTCTATTATTCATACATACTCATATAATACTTTGTATCATACTCATATTCATTTACCTCGTATAATACCTACGTATCATACGATCCCTTAACTTCTTAACGCTTGATTTTTCTAACGTTCTCAAATTAAGTCCGTATGTAAAATATTATGTTTTCCATATATGAATTATTATTACATAATCGATCTCACCTCGATATTCTATCGTTACGTATTTCTCGAAAGTTCAAAAATAATTCCCGAGCAGAAATCGATAAATAGAGTTTTTCAGAAAATTTCTCGAAAAGCTTTTATTTTCGTCTTGGAAATTCAAACACTTTAATTCCTTCATGTAGTTAAAATACTACGACTTTCTGACGTTTCTAGGTTATCGAACGACAGTCATCTTACTAACACATAATAATAACAAATAATATTATTATATTCATTATTTAATTTAATAATGTATTTTACAAAAGATTCGATTTTCTGGGGAGTTACAAGGCAAGTTCCCTAACCTTTGCTACTTTATTATTCAATAAGGTTTACTTTTCACGTATTTTACAAAAGATTTGATTTTCTGGGGCATTACAAGGCAAGTTCCCTAACCTTTTCTACTTTATTATTCAATAAGGTTTACTTTTCGCTGTCATGTTATTCTTATACAAGTTCTCTATCTCTAATCTCTTATTGAGCAGTTAAGTTATTATTGTTACGCGAGTTTCCTAACCTTACTTTTACATTATGCAAGTTTCTTGAAGTTATTATTCAATTGAGCAAGTTCTCTAACTTTAATCTTTCATTATACAAGTCCTTGTTCATAACTTGTTATTATTATGCATATTCTTTAACTCTGAAATATCGTTGAGCAAGTTTCTAAACTATACTTTTCATTTAGCTAGTTAATTAATCTTTACTCCTTCATTATAAACGAGTTTGTTTTGCTTATTCAAAATCTGTACTATTTTTGAAAGCTTGATCTTGTTGCAAAATATTTGTTTAGCTACGAATAACTATTATTCAATCTTTGATCACCAATGTCATTATACAGTCTTACATTGTAGTACTGAACTCTTAGTTGACTAGCAATCCTTTATTGATTCAACTAATCCTTAGTTGATGAATGTTCTATAAACTAAATTACCCTTGAAGTCAATTCAAACCAAACTTCCTTTGGTTTGCTTATGTGTACTCACACAGTTTTGAAAGCATGTAGTCGATGATTAACACTTGTTCAATTTAGAAATCGTTGATACTCTATCTCTTATTGATTCATCGATAAACCTTATTCATGAAGATACTGTAATCAAACTCTTGAATAGTTATTGATCCCTATTTGATTCAACCAGTACTTGGCTGATGGTGTCCTAAAGATCTAGAATTCCTTTGAAGTTAATTCCAAACCAAACTTCCTTTGGTACAGAACCTGATAATCTAAGCTGAGATGAACAACCCTATATCAGGGGATTATTTTAGAGCTACGCAATAGCGTTAAAATATTTGCGCAGTACATAGTACAATGGGCTGATCACCTGAAGTACGAGATGATGGTCCCTATAGTCGTTTAGACTGTTAAAGGTTAAAGTAGAAATACTTGACAACCTATAACATAGTTCATGGTCTTGTGACCCTCAGTGTATTCTTTTGATAATTGATATATGTTGTTAACTTAAAATTCATTATTCCTTTGAACTCATAGCTTTTGAATTAAAGTTTATTGTTCCGGTAAGAGTAATTTACCATTGAAAGTTCAGTTAATTGTTATTCATAGAATGTTATTGTATATTGTCCTTCTTGTGGGCAATTGTTTGCTCACTCTTGCACAAAATAATGCAGATGAAGTTAAGAAGTTTGAAGAGCTTCCTACAAGTAAAGGTAAGGGTAAAGTGCTTGATTAGAAGACGTTTAATTTATCATTTATTTATGAAGCTTATGTAATAGATTTGATTATGATTATGTTTTAATATTCCGCTGATGATTGAAATAATAAATGATAGATCACCTGCGATTTATTTGAGATTATGTAACCCTATAATGGGAGATTTATTATTTATACTTTTGAGTTTAATATATCCTTTGTTTATGGGTAGTTAGTTATAATTTAATTGGACAGTGAACATAAAATCTATGGGATTGAATTCCCCGGATTTGGGGGTGTCACACATACTCCCTTATTCTCCATCTAATTCAAGCACCACTTCCATTCTATATATACATATAACCTAATTCTACCATCCCACACCAAATCTCCATCAAATTCTCTAATCTCAGTCATCAAAACCTAGGGTTCACCAATTCCGGGTTTGCAGCAAGAAAGGAAGGGGGAACTTGAATAATTGATTAATCAATCATTGAAATCTCATCACCAAGTGGGGCAAATTAGGGTGGTAAGCTACTGTTATCAATTTTTCACAAGCTTTGGGTTTCAATATGCAATTTTAAGTACTGTGAGTTGTGGTGCACTCCAAGTGCTTGTGAAATTGCCCAAGAACAAGTTTGGGGGATTTGTGGATAGAATTAGTCTGGAATTGCACCAAAAACTCCTGCTAAACGCTAACGTGGTGAGGGTTCCTCACCACCGACTCGAAGCTATGATTAATGCAAGTTCGTGAATGCTAGTGCAGCTGACAAGTATGACTATTTCACTCCCAAGGCACTGACACGGGAGAGGGGCTTAAGGCCGGAAGCATTCGATGGCCAAATATAGAAACAGATTCATGAACAGGGTTGGGAAGTATTCACTGATGAGCCAGAACCTGCGGTGGTGACTATAGTAAAAGAGGTATATGCCAATGCTGAAGATAAAGCGTCATTCGTAGCGTTTGTGTGGGGAAAACAAGTGCATTTCAGTCCTGAGGCAATAAATGAGTTTTATAGTGTGTGAGCCCCAGCAGTGTGTCAATATGTCCAACTTCATAACAGTAATCCCAACTACGACCAGATCCTCACGGAAATTTCAAAACCTGGCACGGTTTGGGCAAAGGGGAAGAAGAGTGGCATCCTTTTCATGAGCAAGGACCTGAGCTTATATGGAAAGATCTGGTATGCATTCTTGTGTGCAAAGTTATTTCCTTCAACGCATATCAGTGAGGTTTTCAAGGAAAAGGTGTTACTCCTCTATGCTATAGTGAAGGATTTTGATATAGACATCGGTGCCATCATCAGCTTCTCAATTCGGTGATGCTTGTGTGGGCCATTCGCTCCTGCCACACCCTTCACTTATCTGTAGATTATGTAGATAGTCTGACGTTAGATGGTCAGGTGATGTGCCTGTGCAGTAGCCCCTCCAGCTTCTTGATTCCAGGATGATTGCTCGATATTCATTATGGGTTGGAGGGAAGTCGCATGTAAGACCCCAACTTTTATGAATAAAGATGATTTTTTCTTGAAATATATTTTTGAATATTATGGTGTGAATTTAATATATTGTTATAGTTGCGGGTAATATTTATAAATTTTCCAAATTAACCAAGTTGTTATAAAATATTCGATTGGTCGTGGAATATTCATTTTATCAAGGAATATTCTATTGATGGTACAATCATTGGTGGACCCCTCAACGGAATTATTGTCGGAGTTAGAAAACGAGAGAAATATCTTTTTATAAAAATAACGGCGAAAGTTTTATCGTTAACTGTTGAAATACCCGGTGATAAAAGTACAGTAATGCGTGTGGTTGCATAGTAGCACACGATATTGATTATTGATGCTTACGTGAGAAGTCACTCAGTAATTGTTGCATAGTATCTCACGTTATTGATTCAATTATTGTCACAATATTTTATATTATTAAATTAATAATTAAAACGACAAAGTTATTCATATTATTGTTTTCATTATTGACAATGTCTACAAAGTTTTGTCGAGGAAAGGGATTTGGTCACCTAATTGCGCGCCAATAGGGAGAAATCCTTATCGGAAAGCCCCCACTTTCCTGGGAATGATCTGGTTGTTAATATTTCAAGTTATATTATTGATGAATAAATGTTTAAAAATATTGAGGGGATTTTTATGAAGTATATGTTATAAATTTAACTTATTATTTGGACCCCCCCCCTCTTACCCATTTTTCAAAACTGCTTTTAGAAGTTATCTCAGGTTTATATATATATATATATATATATATATATATATATATATATATATATATATATATATATAAGATGTGATCCGTCCTGCGCCTTGGACGCTGCCAAAAATACAAACTTTCTATGCTAATCGTGAGATACATCCAACGGTAAAAAAAGGACATAGACCTTCTGTTTTTAAAAAAGCCGGACATCCCTTTTCGAGTCAAACAAAAGGATCCGGACCATCTCTTTCCTCTTAATCACGATCCAGACCATGCTTCACTACCATTCTCTTTCGACGAAAATCTGATAACTTTATTTCCGAACAAGGTTAAAAAGCAAGTACTAAGGTATTTCCTAATTTTCTAACTAAATGAATGAAATCTATGGTTTGTACGAAATCGCCTCCACCCAGATGGGTTCCTACTGCTCACGGATTACTTCTCTTGATGTGTCAATTTTTCTTAACAACCTCAGTAATTATGGTTTAACTTATTCAAATTCTGTAATTCGGTGTTTCAATAACTTAGACGATTTAATTCTGTAATTTTGCTTAACAACCTCTGTAATTATGGTTTAACCTTGTCCAAATTCTGTAATTTTGTTTGTGAAATATTTTTTGTTGTTTGCTTAACCGTTTGAAAAGTAGTGTTTCAATAACTTATCTTATTAGAAGAGACTTTAAGCAGGAAACATACTCAACTTGCTAATACAAACTCAACAGACTTCTAAATAAACACCAATTACAAACTTCACAGTCCTTCACAGTGATTCTGTCAATAGTCCTTAATGGTCTTTTTCTGGCTCCTGGCTTGTTGATTATAAGTTGTATACTTGTTGTGTTTGCAGAATGCAGCATTGTGTAGAAGAGATATAAATTGTATCATCTGGTAATTCTTCTCAACAACTTTACACTCCGCAAGTTAAAAATGAGTTGATACCGAAAATTGGGCAACATTTTCACAACTTAGGCGATGTTCGTGACTTTTATAACATCTATGGTAGAGAAGGTGGATTTGGTACGTGGTTAAATTCTTGTAAGAAGAGTCCTAACAGTGAAATAATTAGAAAGGAATTTGTTTGTTATAAAGAAGGGTTGAGGAGAATTACGCCCAACAAAACTCAATAGATTGTACGAAAACAGGGCCTAACTAGAGCTGCTTGTGGTGCAAAAGTGGTAGTTGTAAAAGACCGGACTGATGTAGGGGGGTTTGTTATTAGACAATTTGTTGAGGGTCATAACCATCCTCTTACGACCCCAAGAAAAGTATATTTGTTGCACTCTCAGCGTGTAGTGACACTTGCCAAAAGAAATTTAACAGAACAACTATCAAAAGCTAATGTGCCAACATGGCAATAAATGAGTATTTTAGAGATGGATGCTGGAGGTCTTGAAAATGTTGGATGTACAACACGAGATCTTTATAATGCTGAAAGAGATAGGAGGAGGGCTTTAAATGGACATGATGCCAATCTGTTGTTCGAGTATTTTAAGGATGAGAAAAAAAGATTCCCGATTTTACTTTTACATTCGAGCAAGAGGAGGGTGTCATGATTCATTGTTTTTGGGCAAATGCAACATATAGAAAGTCATACAAAAGTTCTGGGGATGTTGTTTTGTTTGATACAACTTACAATACGAACCGCTATAATTTGGTTTTTGCACCTATAGTAGGGGTTAATCACCATGGGCGAAAAACTCTTTTAGGGTGTGCATTATTAAGTGGTGAAAAGATTGATGCTTTTGATTGGTTTTTCAAGGAATGGTTGACAGGGATGCCGGGTAGCCAGCCCAAAATGATCATAACTGATCAAGATCCGGCCATGAGAAATTTAATTCAGTCTATGCTTCCAAATACTTTTCATAGGTATTGCATTTGGCACATTTTGAAAAAGTTTTCTGAAAAATTTGGTCCAATTCCCTATAAAGAACATTATGGCGAGTTGAGTTATTGTATATGGAAATCTAAGAGCCCAGAAGAGTTTGAAAGAATATGGGCGGAGGTTGTAGGGAAAGATACATTTGACACGAATGATTGGTTACAGGAGATGTACAAAATTCGCGAGCGTTGGGTTCCGGCATTTTCACGACATATTTTTTCTGCCCACATGACTAGTAGCCAAAGAGTTGAAGGGGCTCGTGCCTTTTTCAAGAAGTATGTGTCTCCTCAAAACTCAATGTTGGATTTTGTGACGCGGTTTAATAGGGGACTTGCAAAAATGCGACATAATGAACTAGATTTCGATCATAAGGATGTCAATGAAAAGCCACAAACAGTAACTGGCAGGGTAATGGAATACCAGATGAGTGAGTTGTACACACGAACTATTTTTACAAGTTTCAAGAGCAACTGCTTGAAAGTAGCAAGTATGTGGTAACACGTACATTTAAAGATGACAACAACTGTATGTACAATGTTCAGAGTGTAAAGGAAGGTGATTCTAATGAGCGTAAGCTTTCGTTTGACAAGTCATCAAACTTTGTTAAATGTAGTTGTCAGATGTTTAAGAGTGATGGAATTCCATGTTGGCATATGTTGGCATATTTCACAAAAAACAGGTTATGGAATTACCTAATCAGTACATCTTGCGGAGGTGGACAAAATCTGCGAAATATGGCAGAGTTATGGATGACTTGGGTGGGAGTGTGAGTGAAATATGTGATACTTCTGTGTTACTGAGGCGTAGTAGTCTCTTCTAAATTGCGTCTAATGTTATTGATGAAGCTGCATTAAGTGAAGATAACACAAAAGAGTTGAAAGAATTGTTGTTATCAACTCAAAGGAGGTTTGCCGCCATGAATCATGGTAGCATGGATGTGGAAAGGAGTATCAACATGCCCATTTCTCTTGAGAGCCAACATGATATAAGTCTCAAAGAACCATCTTTGGTAAGGACAAAGGGTTGTGGAAAACGACTTAAGGGATGAAAAGAGAAGGCTATCAAGAAGGCTAGGAAATGCAATGGATGTGGGATTGTTGGAGTGTCGCATGACAAAAGAAATTGTCCAAAACTTGTTAGACTGTGTGATGAGGAGTACGTAGACATTAACGATCATTGTAAGTCTTTTATTTGTTTTGGTATGTGATTAAAGCTTGTGTACTTATAAGGCAGGCAGACAATATCTAAATAACTCAATCTGAAAACAATTTATATTGCTAATGAGCATTAATCTTCATTCTTATGCAATGTTATCATCTGTATTCATGTGTATTTGCCCTTAATTGTTATTCTCTTATGACTTCATGAAGTAAGCAATATTGATGGAAGATGGTGCATAAAATCAGGAGCTGATCTACAAAGAAATTTTGAGGGTCTATTGCTTTCACCAAATGATATTTTTTTTTTTTAGTGTGTGTTCAAAGATTCTGTACTTATAAGGTAGACAGACAAATTTGTCCACTTGTTCAACTATGTTATTGTAGTTTACTGCAAACTATGTCATTAATTCTTATTATATTTACATTTGATGTATCAAAGTTCAATACTCATTTCAGTGGGTTATGAATTACATGTGCAATGAAAACCTTTTGTTATTTTACCAGCCATATGTGTGTATTTTATCTTGGTACTTGTTAACATAGTACACAAAATTATTGTACACACTTAACATACAAGACAATCATATTCAAGACAGTTAACAACAAGATTTCAATGACTACAACAATGAAAACAGTCATTACAACAAGATAATCATTACAACAATGAAAACAGTCATTATAGTTAGGGTAACATAGTACACAATCCTTACATATCACTTGACAAGTGCCATGACCGACACTACCAAGGCTAGCCCACAAAAGAACACCGTGATATTGATGATGTGTTTCAGATTTGCCACATTGATTTCAATGACTCCAAGTCGAGCATCATCTTTGCTGCGCTGCTGTACGTGTGCTTCATCAGCGAAGTTGGTTTCTCCATACCCAATTGGATTGCACTAGTCCCAAAACTTACATTTTCCTTTGTCCTTCTCCCTTGGACAGTCATAGTAGAGCTTTCCATGATTCTTCTCTGATTCAGATATTCTCAAAGCAGCTCTCAGGCGACAATAACACATCGTGTTTCTAAAGTGAATATCATGAGTTTGAATGCTCATATTTCTTAACGTAGACATGCCTTTGTTAAACCTTATCTGCCAAATCAAATGCATTATTAATTAAACAGGGTAGTGGAGTAATAACCCCATAAAATCAGTTACTGGTATAATTTAACACTCAAAACAACTTTTAAATGACCAAATCAAACCATAAATTAGAGTGATTGGAAAAGCTAAGCACAGCTGTGTAGATAAGATGTAGAATATCTCCAATCAAACCATAAAAGCAGAATGATCAATGGTTCTAATATACAAACTACAAATGCATCACGTGGTGGTCCAACCTTTCATATCAACTCCAAAAAAGGATATTTATACAAAAATAAATCAAACAAGATAGAAAAACAATATTATTATTATTAAAAAAATTCATTTCCATCCCTGCATCAAAAAGCACATGATTTTCGACATCAAAAAGCACATAAAATCACCGGCATCAAAAAGCTCCCCCAATCTTGCTTACCATCGACGGCATCAAATCTACACACAAACCCTAGATTTCATTCATTTAGTTAGAAAATTAGATTATACCTTGGGAGACGACGAACTTGCCTTTGAATTCGTCCGGCGAGATGTGTAACAGATTTTCGTCGAAAGAGAATGGCCCAGATTTCGTCCGGCGAGATTGGATCCGCGATTGATAACTTGCTTGGATTCGCAAAAGAGAACTTGCTTAGGTTCGCGATTGAGAAAAGGGAAAGATTTTCACCGAGAGAGAATGGCCCATAATTCGTCCAGCGAGATTGGATTCACGATTGATAACTTGCTTGGATTCGCGAAAGAGAACTTTCTTGGGTTCGCGATTGAGAAAAGGGAAAGATTTCCTCCGGTCTCTGGATCCTTTTGTTTGACCCGAAAGGATGTCCTAGCTTTTTAAAAACAGGTAAGTCGTGTCCTTTTTTTTACCGTTGGATGTATCTCACTACAGCATAAAAGCTCAGATTTTTTTTAGCAAACGTTAAGACACCTTACCGTGATCGTTATCAGATATATATATATATATATATATATATATATATATATATTAAAATAATTGGTGGGGAGTCACGGGGGGGACAAAAATGGGATGACATGGAATATAGGGAGTATATATATAAATTTATATTATATAAGTTTTGTTTTTTTATGAGAAATAGAATATATTATATTTTATTATGCATAGTGTTTTTATAATGTCTGCATAGTGTTTGCATAGTGACTGCATAGTAAATTAGAAAATTTGTCAGAAAACCAGTGAATAAGTACTGTGCAGTCCGTGATTTTTTTCCTTACTGTGCATTCAAATACTATCCTGCCATTCTCCTATAAATAGGATGCTTAGTTTAGAAATAAAAATCACACCAAAATCAGAGAATTCTTCTTCTATAATATTGAGCGTATTTCTTTAGAGTTTAAGGAAGCTTTGAGCGTAGAAAATAGTATAAGTTTTCTTCAAGAATATCCACGTCTTACCAATCAGAAGTACTTTCTTTTTGAGGTAAGGGATATTATTTTTGTTCAATATTCGTAAGAAATAATATTTTCTTCCATACTTTGTAGTTTGTAAGTAATATTATTTCGTTTCAGATTCCGAATTCTACACTCATTTTGTTAAAGTATTGCTTCTATACTCCGTGAATTATTAGAATATCCTTGAAATTTGTGTTTCATATAGTATCTTTTCACGGAAATATTATTCTGAACATTCTTGATAATTTTTAATCTTTTCAAGTCGGGTTACTATTCACAGGTGACTATTCACTTGGTTACTATTCACCCGGGGTACTGTTCATGATAAAAATTAATTCCTTTTCGGTCCAAATTATTTTTGATACAATATTATTCTTGAATTTTACTCCACAAAGCAGTATTATGTTGACAATTCGAACATTCTTGAATTCTGGATAAATTGAATTATAAATCTTTAAAATTTATCATTGCTCTCATTTAATTCTTATGTCATTGTCATCATCCTCATGCTTATATTGTGATGAAAGTCATCTTTGGCCCGTAGTGCATAGATAGATTGTGACGCCCCCAAAATCAGTATACATCACCTATTCTGAGTCGCCAAATACATGGTACAAAATTCAAATACAACTTAATTATACAGCAGTCGTGTAAAATACGACTAAACATATGCTGTGAGTTTTAATACAAATATTGTCATCTAGATAATATACAAACTCAATGGGGTCCCCATTACATTTATTATCACACTATTTTATAGAATAGTGAGGACTACTAATGCTATTATCAGGACCACCACTCTGTTCCCCGACTAGTCCCTGCTACGTTTTCATTTCCTGAAGAGAACAATGAAAGTAAATGGGTGAGCTCAACTAGCCTAGTAAAAAATATTATGACTAAGATAATGCAGAATAAATTATCATTAGCCTTCAACAGTGTTAAACTAATAAAATATAACAAACATCAAGTTTAACTGCAGCGGAATAAGCAATCCATTAGAAGAGTCAAGTAGAGAATAAAATCTACTATATTCTATGATTTTAAAGGTTTTTCATGACTTTTATCACTGAGACTCAGCTTAATAAATAATCCACATCATCCCTGCACTACGGCCAAGGATATTCATTAGTATCACGACCACAAATTGTCCATGCACTACGGGCCAAGGATATTCGTGTATTCATCAATGGTTATGATCATGCCAACAACTGTCCATCAATGCACTACAGGTCAATGAGGACTTTTCCACATAATTTGTAACATTACGGTCATGACTACACCGAATAATCCCTGGTCATAATCATACCAAGTCCATCTATGCACTACAGACCACAGATGACTTTTAAAATAATATAAACATGAGGATGATGACAATGATATAAGAATTCAATAAAATAAGTTCAAGAATTAATTTACCCAGGAACTAATAATGTCCAAATTGTCAACGTAACACTCAAGAATGCTCAGAAGAATATTTCCATGAAAAGATACTAGATGAAGCGCAAATATCAAGGATATTCCACTAATTTCATGGAGTATAGAAGTCAAAACTTTAACCAACTGAGTATAATAAAGAATGGAATAACAAAAGAAATCACCAGCATGCGATAGACCGCATGCATGAAAGTTATTCCAATGAATAATAAATAATGGAACCAGTCATGCATTAACGCACTTGCCACGAGATATTCCAATAGAATAATAAATAATGGAACTGTGGATATGCGTAACGCACGCATGTGATGTTCCAACGTGTAATAATAAATAATGGAATAATAGAAGAATTTCACCAAGTATAGGATATCCCGCGTATACAGGTTATTCCAACAGAATAATAAACAACGGAATAACAAAAGAATTTCACCAATAAGAAAGAAGGAATACCCCTAATGAGTACAACAAATAATATCCCTTACCGTAAAAGAAAAGTATTTAGACTGGTAGGGCGATGATATACTCATAAAAAACTTGCACTACGCTCAAAGCTTTCTTAAGTTCTAAAGAAATACGCTCAAGATTATAGAAGAACTCTCTCTATAGTTTCTCTCTCTAGAGTTTTAGTGAATTCGTAAGAAATAATGAAGGAAATAGCTTCTATTTATAGAAGAATGGACTGCATAGTAACTAACTCATGAACGGTCCAGATTAATTTACTTTAAATGGACGGTCCAGATTGGTTTACAATAAAATATAATATATTCTATTTATAATCTAATAAAACGAATAACTTTATAAAAGATTTTACTATGCAAACACTATGCAGGCACTATACAAACACTATGCAGGCACTATGCATAATAAAATATAATATATTCTAATTATTGTCTAATAAAATAGATAACTTTATAAAAGTATTCTGTTTTATATAAAAAGATTTTACTATTAATTTAATAAAACGAATAACTTTATAAAAGTATTCTGTTTTATATAAAAATCTTTTCTGTTTTATTACATTAATAATACTAATAAAACAAAACTCGCTATCATTATTATAATTCACAATATTAATCGACCGTGTCGCTCCTGTGAAAGAGGGGCTTTCCAATAAGGATTTCTCCCCATCAAGGCCATGATTAGGTGACCAAATCTCTCATCGATGTAACTTCTAGACATTGTTAATATTGCAAATAATAATATTAATAACTTTGTCATCTCAATTATCGATTATAAAATATTGACAATAATTGAATCAAATAAGCGTGAGAATGCAAATAATTATCGTAATAATAATTGACAAAACCGAGTGACTTCTCACGTAAGCATCAATAATTAATAACGTGTGCTCTTCATGTAACTACACATATTATCGCATTTTTAACACCGGTGTTTCAACAGATTAACGATAAAACTTCCGTCGTTATTTTCATAAAGTATTTTTGTATCGCTTTTCTCAATCCGATAATAATTCTGTTGTGGGGTCCACCAATGATTGTGCCGTTGTACAAATATTCCCTGTTAAAACGAATATTCCCCGACCAATCGAATATTATATAACAACTTGCGTACTTTGCAAATTTTATAAATATTATCCACAACTATAACATTATATCAAATTCATTCCATAATATTCAAAAATGATATTTATAGAAAATTCATCTTTATTCATAAAAGTTGGGGTCTTACAACCTCCCCTTCTTATGAAATTTTGCCCTCGAAATTAGGGTACGTACCTGGTATGTCGAAAAGGTAAGGATACCTTGATTTCATTTCAGATTCTAACTCCCAAGTCATTTTCTCAACATCTTGGTTTCTCCACAAAACTTTGACTTGAGGTATAACCTTGGAACGTAGAATATGTTCCTTCTTATCCAAGATTTGAATAGGAACCTCTTCATACGTCAAATCTTCCGCTATTTCGTCCGGTTCTAACTCAATAATGTGGTTCGGGTCTTCCACATATTTACGTAACATGGATATGTGAAAAACATTATGAACACGAGACATACTTGGTGGTAAAGCGAGTCTATAGGCCATAGTTCCTACTCGATCGAGGATTAAAAATGGGCCGATGAATCGAGGATTGAGCTTTCCTCTCTTTTCAAATCTCGTAACTCCTTTCCATGGAGCAACTCAGTATAAACACATGATCTCCTATATCAATTCCACGCCCTTTCGATGAAGATCAAGATAACTCTTTTGTCGATTTTGTGAAGTTTTTATACGTTGTCGGATCGTTTAAATCTTTTCCGTAGTCATACGTACCAACTCCGGTCCCAACAACGTTGCTTCACCCACCTCATCCCAGCATACTGGAGAACGACACTTTCTTCCATACAACGCCTCAAATGGAGCCATGTTAATACTTGCTTGATAACTGTTGTTGTAGGAAAACTCCACCAATGGTAAGAACTTATCCCAACTTCCCTTGAAGTCAAGGACACAAAGTCTTAATAAATCTTCAAGAGTTTGAATAGTCCTCTCCGAACGCCCATTCGGTTTGAGGATGATATGCCGAAGCTAAATCAGAATATGTGCCCATAGCTTTACAAAAACTAACCCAAAATCGTGAAGTGAATCTTGGGTCTCGATCGAAACTATGGATACTGGCATACCATGCAATCTTACAATCTCGTTTATGTACATACGAGCAAGACGTTCAAGTGTATAAGTTTCTCGTATCGGTAAGAAATGAGGAGACTTGCTAAATCTATCAACAATGACCCAAATTGCATCTATGCCTTGAGAAACCTTGGGAAGACCAGTAACGAAATCCATGGTAATGTGCTCCCACTTCCATTCTGGAATTTCAAGTGGTTGCAATGGACCTTTTGGTACTTGATGCTTCGCCTTGACTCGTTGACACGTTAGACACCTTGAGATAAACAAATAGCTATCTCTCTCTTCATATCGCCCCACCAAAATGTATGTCAAGATCATGATACATTTTGGTACTCCCAAAATGGATTGCAAACGGTGTGTTGTGTGCCTCCATCATGATTTTATACTTTAAATCAGGGTCGTTAGGAACACAAAGTCTGGAGTTGACTCAAAGTATTCCTTCTTCATCGATTCTTACTTCCCAAGATAGCACCTTCTTGCACTTTCTTCCTCATACGCGCATCAACTCCAGTCCAGAATTTGAGCGCCTTTTACTTTATCAATTAAAGTCAGTTCTACTCGTATATTCGCCATCATCACATGGGTCCCTGGATTCTTTAACTCTATCTCCATCCTTTGCAAGTCACACAAAATGTGCCTTTGTGTTGACAATATCGCACTCGTACCTGCATATGATCTTCTACTCAATGCGTCAGCTACCACGTTCGCTTTTCCAGGATGGTATTGGATGGTATGATCATAATCTTTCAACAGTTCAAGCCAACGTCATTGTCTCATTTTGAGTTCCTTTTGAGTGAAGAAATATTTGAGGCTTTTATGATCCGTAAAGATCTCCACCTTATCCCCATACAAGTAATGCCTCCAAATTTTAAGTGCGGAGACAATAGCTGCTAACTCTAGGTCATGAGTAGGATAATTCCTCTCATATTCTTTGAGTTTTCTTGAGGCATAGGCTATGACCTTCCCATGTTGCATGAGAACACATCCCAACCCTTTACCCGAAGCATCACTGTAGATGACAAATCCCTCCGAGCCAGATGGTATTGTCAAAACAGGTGCTGAAATGAGTCTCCTCTTGAGTTCTTGAAAACTCTTCTCACATTCTTTGTTCTAACCGAACTTTGTATCTTTCCGAGTCAGTTGAGTTAATGGAGTAGCTATTCGAGAAAATCCTTCCACGAATCTCCGATAATAACCAGCTAAGCCGAGAAAGCTACGTACTTCGGTCACTGATTTAGGTTGCTCCAAGCTTTGAATTGCTTTAATCTTTGTCGGGTCAACAGATATTCCATGACTTGATACTATGTGCCCAAGGAATGCTACTTCCTCAAGCCAGAACTCACATTTCTTCAACTTGGCATAAAGCTTGTATTCACGAAGCTTTTGGAGTGTCAGCCTCAAGTGTTACTCATGATCTTCACGACTTTTGGAATAAATAAGGATGTCATCAATAAAGACGACCACAAAGTGATCCAAATATTCCTTGAATACTCGGTTCATCATATCCATGAAGGCAGCAGGAGCATTAGTCAATCCAAAGGACATGACTAGGAATTCATAATGCCCATACCGAGTTCTGAAAGCCGTCTTTGGAATGTCATCTGTTCTAATCTTCAATTGGTGATATCCGAAATGAAGATCAATCTTTGAAAAGAATTTGGCTCCTTGCAACTAGTCAAACAGGTTATCAATACGTGGCAATGGGTACCTATTTTTGATGGTGATATGATTCAACTCCCATAATCAATACAAAGTCGCAAACTCCCATCTTTCTTCTTCACGAATAGAACAGGAGCACCCCAAGGAGAAGTACTAGGACGAATAAAGCCAATGTCTAACAATTCCTGTAGTTGGGTCTTTAACTCCTGAAGTTCAATAGGAGCCATTCGATATGGGGCTTTGGAAATGGGTTTTGTACCGGGTTCAAGGTCGATACAAAATTCAATTTCACGCTCTAGGGTAGTCCAGGAAGTTCTTTAGGGAATTTATTAACAATAGAAATATCATTCAAAACTGACGTATTTTTGTTTAGATCCATGACATGAGCTAAGAAAGCTTGACATCCATTTTTCAATAAACGAATAGCTTTATGGCTTGAGATGACCGTGATTGATTTTAATGGTTTGGTCGCTTTAATTCACATAATCGGTTGATTAGGAATATGAAAGCTAACAACCTTATGAAAACAATCAATTTTAGCATGATGAGTAGTTGACCAATCAATCCTTAGAATCACATCAAATACAAGTATTTTTAATAAAATAAGATCGACATGAAATGTGAGGGTACCGATTTGAACCAAACAAGACTTATAAACAGTGGATGTAATGAAAGTTTCTCCCAACGGAGTTTCCACAGATAAGTCAAAGTCTAATTTCTCCAGAGTCAAATTTAATCATTGAGCGCAAGTAGGAGAAATAAAAGAATGGGTAGAACCAGTATCAAATAAAGTATAGACTTTGCTAGAGTTTATGATAAGCTTACCCGTGATGACCTCATTTGGGTTCCTTGCTTTCTTGGATGTCACAACAAATGCTCTCCCTTGCACTATCGGCTTTGACTTTTCTGGGACGGCCTTTGGTGCCTCCATCCTAGCTGAACTTGTCTTCGATGAACGACAAAATCGGGCTAAGTGACCTTCTATTCCACAATTATAACATGTTTTGGACGGCATTGCGCAGTTTGGACTGATGTGTCCCTCCCCTCCGCATTTGAAGCATAATGATAGGTGGTCCTTCTCCTTCCTTAACAACGGGTGCTAGTGCTGATGTCTTTCCATCATTGATGAATCTCCTCTTCTTAAAATGTCCATTCTTATTGTTTTGGCCCTGATTACCACCGAAGTGGTTACCACTTATGGCCTGTTGATTCCCTCCACGCTTGTTGTCACCGCTTCGATGACTGCTCTCACTGGTATTATCATTTTGCCGTCTGCTCTCTTTTGGTTGCGTTGACTCGTTATCGCGCTCTACTAACTAAGCCCTATTTACAACATCTGAATACAA